>CM042541.1:4135000-4140000 GCA_023630585.1 Cranoglanis bouderius
TTTCCACCCTTGCTTATACGTATCATGCTTTTACACTACACGATCTGCTTTCTTCTGTCTACAGGGATGGTTCTTTCAGTCGTGGTGGTACTCCTGCTCACAGTATTATACGAGTTCCTCAAGGTGTGGAAGAACGTTCTTGTCCAACGGTCTGAACCTCTTCTAGCCCCTGCTGTCCCTGCCTCCTTCTCTCCAAGTTCTCCAGTGGTGGAACATCCTGAGAGCACCTCATCGCTAGCTAACAGTCCCTCCCAAGTTTCTCTGGCTCCCACGGAGAATACGGCTACCCCTGCTCTCGGCACTTCCACTGTAAACAGGTATGCAGTACGTTCTCAACCTTAGGAGAATTTTTTATTTTTTTTCTTTACCAGCTATTAGTTATAATGTAATAATTCCTTATAATGCATATAAGCTTGATTTATGGAATATTTAATAATGATTAAATCCATCACGTTGTTGTTGTTGTTATTATTATTATTAATAAAATTTTATTAGCCTTCATTCAGTTTGGCGCTCCTCTTAAGCCTATTTTACACTGGATGTATTGCGTCATGTTAAACAATTTGTCTTGTACACCTACATTCATGCAGTTATCAACAGTAAGCCAATAATGTGGCAGCAGTACAACACATAAAATCATTTTGGATACAGGTCAAGAGCTTCAGTTAATGTTCACATGAAACATCAGAACGACGGTGATTGTTGGTGCCAGACGGACTGGGTTGAGTATTTCGGAAACCGCTGATCTCCTTGGATTTTTTTACGCACAACATTCTATAAAGTTTAAACAGAATGGTGTGAAAAACAAAAAACATCCGGTGAGCGGCATTTCTGTGGGTGGAAACACCTCATTGACTCTGTTTACATGCACATGTTTACATACAGTTCTGTTTAATATTGTCTATATTCGGGTTGCAGCCACATACTGAATACGTTGTTTATATGCGTACAGGCATCGGGATATTCCTGTATACATGGTTGTTGGAAGTGTGCCGATCTACACGTGCTTTTCCTTTGCCGCTGTTATTTCCTGGGAGATTCAAGATGCTACCCACAATTCCTTCCCGACTGAGCATGCGCATATATCTCCTTTCAGTGGATTGTTTGAATAAGATGTTTACATGCAACAAATTTCCAATTAAAAGAGGCATATTCCAGGGGTGGGAATCAAAATATTGTCTTAATCTGAATCGGGCGATCAGATTGCGGTGTTTACATGACTCACTACTAATTAGAACATTGCCAAATTCCGATTAATATCAGAATATTGATGTGCATGTAAACATAGTCATTGATGAGAGGTCAGAGGAGAATGGCCAGACTGGTCAAGGGAAGGCTATGGGAACTCAAATAACCACTCCTCGCAACCACGGTGAGCAGAAAAGCATCTCAGAATGCATCTTGACCTCAATGGGATGGGCTAAAACAGCAGAAGACCACTTCAGGTTCCACTTCTGTCAACCAAAAACAGGAATCAGGCTACAGTAGGCCACCAACACTGGACAGTTGAAGATTGGATGTTTTTCCAATGTTCTTCAATGTTTTTTTTGTTTTTTTTTTCTCGTATTGATTTATTTAGATTAATTAAGATAACTAGAAATAAACTAGTTTGTGATCATTCTGAGGATTGTGCACTTATTTACAATAATTCTGTGAATTTTTAAAACGGTAGACCTATAAGTTGGACTAATTCTCAATAGGAATTCCTGGGAGGAAATAATGGACTCCTGTTCTAATTGACGCACTAATGTGGTGCTTGTGTCTCTTTATTACAGCTGGCTTCTTCATGGCGTCAGGACAGGACTGCATATTGTTCAGGTGGTTCTGGGATACATGCTTATGCTCTGCGTCATGTCCTACAACGTCTGGATATTCCTCGGAGTGATTGTGGGCTCTTTGTTAGGCTACTTCATCGCGTTCCCTCTCTCGGGTTATGTCATGTAACTGACCAGGCGTAAAGGAGATGCTACTAATCAGGGATTTATTTTATCCTCTTTTCTTGTTCTAGACTGAGAAACTAGAGAAATTCGTTAACCTCGGTGCCAGAGCAGGTCAAATATGCAAAATTGGGATGTTTTTACAGTGCATGGAAATTTGCATGGATTTGTTTTGTTGTTTTTGAAGAATGCCATGCTGTTTTTGACTTAATCATAAAGCATAAACCTTAATTAATTGATAATCAGATATTAAGATATTAAGTTAATTAAGATAACTTCATCAGAGTGCAAATGTTAGAAGTTATCCCACTCTAATTTAAACAGTGCAATTTCTGATTATATGATTGTTGTGCTCCATGTCGATTTATAATCTCGCGTTCATGACTTTCATGTCCCTGGGAAACCCGATCTCAGGTGTCAGGTGACCAGATCCTGGCTAATCAAGGTCAATGCCACTTTAATGTGTTGTAGTTAATGTGTATCTCTTTTAACATGCACTGTATCTCCAACAAAGGAGGCATGTGACAGCTGGGAATAATTTTACTTCCCTTTCGAAAGACTTAGTCATATTGTGAACTCCCATTTTTTCACAGCTTTCGGAACTCGTGATGGACACAATACTCACATGTCAGTGACCTTCTTCTTGTACAGGAAATAATATTAAGGAACAAAAGTGTGAAAATCATGTGGCCTTATCTAAAATGAACGTTTTTTTTTTTTTAAAAAAAAAAACGTATTTTATAACTTTTTATAAGCTTTTTTTCCACTACATTTCTTTTTAAATTAAATTAAATTGATTTGGATAATAATCTTGATTGTGTTTTTGTTACTGAAAATCAGACTGCAGACAGGAATTATTAGAGAGCGATCATCATTAAATTCTCCCAATGTTATAATTTTTTTCCCTTTCTTTTTTTTTTAATAAGTATCTTTTTTTAAATTATACTCTTTACTTTAGTCTTTTTCCAGTGTGATTTTGGTTGTATTTTTTTTAAATGTAGTTGTTATACATTTTAGTTCTTGGGACAGATTTTGTTTGATCGTTACAGAATAACACCTTGTAAATACATTGTCATCATTGGCATGGCCAGAAATGTATACAGTTTCATTAATGGGCTATGAAAGTATTTCAGCAAATTTAATACAAATTTTTGTATAAAATAAAAAAACCCAAAATAATGAGAAAGTATGTGCATTTCTACTAACAAAAATCACTCCTAACACTTCAATAAATTATTTTTTTTCTCTCAAAAACAAACCCAAACAATATTTAAAATTCATGCAAACAAAGGAAACAAACAAACAGTTTTTTAGAATTGCTCTCAGGATTCAGAAACTTTGACTAAAGGTATGTTGACACACACAGCGACTCGCAGCAACAAAGTGACCGGAGACCATTCATTTTCAGTGAGAGCTGGCAACTTCTGGCAACGAGCGACAGCACTTGTTGGCAACTACAGTGGGGGAAAAAAGTATTTGATCCCCTGCTGATTTTGTACGTTTGCCCACTGACAAAGAAATGATCAGTCTATGATTTTAATGGTAGGAGTATTTTAACAGTGAGAGACAGAATAACAACAAAAAAATCCAGAAAAATGCATTTCAAAATAGTTATAAATTGATTTGCATTTTAATGAGGGAAATAAGTATTTGACCTCTTCGACTTAGTACTCGGTGGCAAAACCCTTGTTGGCAATCACAGAGGTCAGATGTTTCTTGTAGTTGGCCACCAGGTTTGCACACATCTCAGGAGGGATTTTGTCCCACTCCTCTTTGCAGATCCTCTCCAAGTCATTAAGGTCATTTTCAATGCCCTGGCTGAGGGAAGGAGGTTCTCACCCAAGATTTGACGGTACATGGCCCGTCCATCGTCCCTTTGATGCGGTGCAGTTGTCCTGTCCCCTTAGCAGAAAAACACCCCCAAAGCATAATGTTCCCTCCTCCATGTTTGACGGTGGGGATGGTGTTATGACTTGGGGTCATAGGCAGCATTCCTCCTCCTCCAAACACGGCGAGTTGAGTTGATGCCAAAGAGATCTGACCACACCTGACCACAACACTTTCACCCAGTTCTCCTCTGAATCATTCAGGCAAACTTCAGACGGGCCTGTACATGTGCTTTCTTGAGCAGGGGGACATTGTGGGCGCTGCAGGATTTCAGTCCTTCACGGCGTAGTGTGTTACCAATTGTTTTCTTGGTGACTATGGTCCCAGCTGCCTTGAGATCATTAACAAGATCCTCCCGTGTAGTTCTGGGCTGATTCCTCACCGTTCTCATGATCATTGAAACTCCACGAGGTGAGATCTTGCATGGAGCCCCAGACCGAGGGAGACTGACAGTTTCTTCCGTTTGCGAATAATCGCACCAACTGTTGTCACCTTCTCACCAAGCTGCTTGGCGATGGTCTTGTAGCCCATTCCAGCCTTGTGTAGGTCTACAATCTTGTCCCTGACATCCTTGGACAGCTCTTTTGTCTTGGCCATGGTGGAGAGTTTGGAATCTGATTGATGCTTCTGTGGACAGGTGTCTTTTATACAGGTAACAAACTGAGATTAGGAGCACTCCCTTTAAGAGAGTGCTCCTAATCTCAGCTCATTATCTGTGTAAAAGACACCTGGGAGCCAGAAATCTTGCTGATTGATAGGGGATCAAATACTTATTTCCCTCATTAAAATGCAAATCAATTTATAACTTTTTTGAAATGTGTTTTTCTGGATTTTTTTTTTTTGTTATTCTGTCTCTCACTGTTAAAATACACCTACCATTAAAATTATAGACTGATCATTTCTTTGTCAGTGGGCAAACATACAAAATCAGCAGGGGATCAAATAATTTTCTCCCCCACTGTAGATGTGGGTGTGTCCAGCAATGTGACAAAGTTGAGAAAAGTTTAACTTTATGCAAATTTGGAGCGACTTGGTGCAGCGACTACCAACGGGAGTGAAGACAGTAGATTGCACGTGATCCGTGATCGTCCATGCTGCCTGCGAATCTTAATTGTTACTTAGACCCAGACAGTCCGGCGCTTGTGCTTACTGCAATGTCAAAGAGCACACACTGCT
>CM042541.1:4145000-4297500 GCA_023630585.1 Cranoglanis bouderius
CTACATGAGGCAGTAATATGAATATATATATATAAAAACTTGATTGCCACTGTTTAAAATCGAACACAAATGATGCACATTTGGCCACAATGTCAACTATTATTTAAGAAAAGATAGCGAGTAAAAATATCTTGAACACACAAATTCAGCTTGATTCTACAAATATTTCTAGAAATATTTCTACTCATTTCAAGCTTGAAATTGTTTATTTCTAGAAAGAAGCAAAATGATCTACCAATATAATAAGACAATTTTAAGCTTGGAATTAGTAAATAATTCTAGAAATAGCCTCTTATATTTGTTTATAATTATCTTATAAGAAATATTAGATGCTTTTTATTCAACATATCTTCACTTGCTAAGATATCATTGTTTGCAGTGAACCTTCAGTTCGAGGGGGGGAAAAAAAAAATCCATAATCCTGGATTAAATGTTAGATACCAAATCGTCTGCTTCTCCTGCCTGTGAGCCATCTTCAGACACTTTATCTTCCTCCTCCAATATCACCATCACCAGCTCAGAATCCACTGGCTCGGCTTCACCTTTCAGCTCTGCAGTGATTGGCCGAGGGTCCTCTTCCTCCCTGTGCTCATTGGTCGGAGACTGAAATCCGCTGTCGTCATGGTGTCGAGGACTGGACTCGGAGGACGCTTGAGGAAGTTCCACGTCAGATTCTATATTGCATTCTTCCCCCTGAAAGGCATCCTCCAGCTCCTGAATGGCACTGGCGATAGCAGAGTCCTTTGCTATCACATCCTCCATTGTGGTGATGGCCTCGATCTCCTCCCCTTCCTCCAGAGGCAGCATCCCATTAATCAGCGCTGGGTCAGTATCCGGAACAACCACCTCAAGCACTGGTCTGATGAGCTGACGGATCTGCTGGATGTCGTCTGGAGTTTCCGGCTCCTCCAGGGATTTTGACTCTATAGAAACGATTGTCTGTTTATGGAGATCATTGCTGACGACCTGGTCCTCTTGAAGATCTTCCCCCATCTGCATCTCATTCTCCTCGGGTATCTCTTCCACACCAGGTACTTCCAGGCAGGAGCCATAAGGCATTGGCGCCATGCCCTCCACCAGAATCATGGATACAACCTGTCTGCGTCTTCGGAATCCTTCTTCTCTTCCTCCTCCTCCTCCATACTGGTTGGCCCAGTCGACAGAGTTTTCCTCTAGCAGGTGGAGGTTCGGGTCACTGTTGGCCAGGATGATGCTGTCCCTGTAGAGGTTGTGCCTTCTCTGAATAGCCGCCTCCTTCACAGCTGCACACAGAATGATTAGGTTTAGCTTTAGCTCCTGTCTATTGAAAATGTCTGACAAATGTTCTAAAAATGACTTTTTTGGCTTAAATAACCCTCTTACAAATATCACAGATATCGTACGCACACGGAAATTCCATTGCCCCCCACCCCACTCAACCCACCCCATCCCAACCAGAGAAAAACAAAAAGAATAGAAAATATAAACATAAAATTATATAATGTCCAATGCCTAAATTCATAATAATAAAACAAAATAATTTTAATTTGATGCCATGAGTATACTACTCTTTTTAATTAAAGATTTAAAGGAACCCACTTTTTCACAGGAACCCTGCAGTCGTCCCTTCAGTCATCAGATTTCTTTTAATAATTTATACAGTGAAATAAATTTAAAAAGCACTACACTTGATGGCTAATGTTCTAAATATCCTCCTTAAAAAGTTCATAATTTCTTTTTTGTAGAAATGTTACCCTGTGTGAGTACAAGTTTTCGATCACGTGACCTGTGAGCCCCTTCAGAGTTGCCCCTTTATCAGACAGATTGTGGTAAAAATGCCAAATCTGCAATGCTTAAAATTGGTGCCCATAATATTCTGTAGGTTTCTGCACACCAGCCACAATTGTGCAAGAGTTCAGCAGCTGTCCAGTGACTTTATTTATTTATTTATTTATTTTAGATTCTTTGAACCACTTGTAGCTGTTGTTGAAACTTGTTTTCTACGTTCTGGCTGAAACAAGTTAAAACAGGACAGTTCTTGTGATAACAGCAGGAGTTCTTGAGTACAAACAAAACAAACCATGAGTGGTTTGTTTGTGCAACCACAAAGCGCTCAATGTTACAACTGAGGAAACACGCTGTAAGGAAATAGAGCATGGAAATCGTCTTACCCATCATGATGTCTTTAGTGACCGACTGTAGGACGACCTCCTCGAAAATGTTCTCCACTAATATGAAGCGGGAGAAATCCTCAAAGATAAGCTCTTTGAACTTAGGCAGTTCCTGAGAAGAATAAACAGAAACATGTTTTTTTGTAAATCTTTTAGGAAACATTATTTAAGATTGTTGGTGAACAGTAGAGGTCGACTGATTGATCGGTTTTTCAGATTTATCAGCACGGATAACCGATTGCTGGAACTATCGGCTATCGGCAAAAATCCAAACCGATCGTTTTCCCCGGTTGCGTCCGTTGCAGGAGCGGCTAAGAAGGGTCCGCTGTCATTATACAGCACGAGAGCGGCCTCTAGAGGTGAAATAAAAACTACCACTGACAAATTTTGTTGTGTTATTTGAAGTGGGTTTTTTTGTGTTTTTCCAACTCATTTTGGATGTCTCAATTTTTATTTGTTATCTGGAGTGTTACTTTTTGGTTCAGTTTGGATATACATCTTATTTCCTATAATATTTATTAATAGTTAATATATATAATATTTACATATTTATTTCATTTAAAAAAGTACAGTACATTTTTCATGGTACAGTCAGTATTGTTTATTTTTGTAATAAAGTTCAGCAATATTTTATTTTGAGTGTTATGTTTTCATTCAGTATCAAAAACTATCGGTTGATTAATCGGTTATTGGCAGGTACTGCCCAACCTAGTTACCGGTATCGGTAAAATCCACTATCGCTTGACCTCTACTAACCAAATACGAATGCATAATTTGGAATGAACAGACGGTGTGTTCTAGACGAATACAAATATAGATACAAATAGGATGTGAACTCTTTTTTTATGTTTTGGAGTGGTCTAAAAGGGTGGTTGAGTGGTTTGTAGGATTTAAATGGAATTATCATTGTACTCATCAAATCAACTGATTAGATTTTGGAATGAATCGAAACAGGGTCAAGGTCACATGATCAAATGTCTGGAATAGTTTTTCTTCTTAAGCTTCCTTCCGATTTGAAATATATTTCTCAGGCATACAAATTAGTGTTAAGAAAGACTAGACTTTGGCAGCAGAGGCATCTCCGTCAATGCCGCTGGTGTCAAGTTCTACTTTTTGGTTAAGAAAACTTGGTAGAAAGGTTCACATTGGGACTGGGATCCTGTGGGAAGCAACAAAAAAGTGCCGTGAGCCAGAAGTTTTTACTTTGTCAACATGGATACAAACATGTATACAAACATGAATATGTGGCGCTTTGAGATGCAACTTCAGCATCCTTAGTAACTGCCTGGTCAGGGTCAAACTGCATTAAATTAGGCCATATTTACGTTTAGGCCATGCCCACTTCGGATTTAAATCTGAATATAGATAGGGATACTTGGAGCATTAAACGGATACAGTTTCAGATAATGGCATTGCATCACACCACTAGAACAGCGTGAGATCCAGACACAGATACACACAGAATGCAGAACGAGTGACACGTCATACTTACGGGAGCATATACGGGATGGAGTTGTTTCAGCATGTACGGGATGATGATCTGCAGCAATGCTTCTCTAAAGAACTTCTTGCGCACTGTGCTGCTGTCATAGTCATATTTCTGCCAACGATAAGAACAAATGCACAGCTATTTGCTTTTTGTTTGAATTTTTTTTGTAGCTTTTAAAACACAGTTTTTTTTTTCAGCCTCCTCTAAAAAAAAATAAATAAATAAAATAAATAAAATGAACACCCCCCGAATAGAGCACAGGTTCCTGGCATTAGTCTTGTTGAAACAGGTCTCTAGCTGACTCACCTTCAGTACTCGGTCCTGGCAGCGATGGATGCTTTTAATAAGCTCTTCCCCTGACTGTTCCTCCATGTTCTGGTGAAGCAGCTGCTCAAAAGTGTACACCGCATTGTCCATTTGCTGTGTTTAAGGAAAACACAGGATGGAAATTTGGGATTTGATCACACAATATCCAGGCTTTACATAAACTACATGGTCAAAGATCCATAATGTGTATATAGCAGTGGTTCTCAAAGACCATTATTATGGTATTATTATTATGGTCCATTATTGTTTTTGTTTTCTCAGTGCTAGACCACTGTTTTGAAGCTATAGTACGTAATTTTGAGTTCTTATAGTTTGCAGTCTGTTTGACTGATCACTTGAGTTGACAGGATTTAATCCAAACTTCTATAACTAGGTTTAACATCAACTCAGACGTAATGTGTTCCATTGGTGGAAGGGTCCAGACTAAAAAAGACTACGGCTCTAATAAAAAGCCAGAATGTTATTGTACATATTGTACATATTGTCCTGGTCAGAATTATAGGCATCCCTGAACTGTAAGTACAGAATTTAGAATACTGTCAGAAATAAATGCAAATGAACCAATTTTGTAATAAAAAAAAAATGCTTTCATATAGTGAAAATTTATATATACAGACGAAAAAATGTACACTGGACACAATTATTGGCACCCTTTACTAATATTTGGCTGCAGAACCTTTGGCAACAATGACAGCCTCTAAAGGTTTCCTGTAGCCATCTAGAAGCTTCTTGCACTTGTCTGCTGGTATTTTCTGCCACTCTTCTATTGCTATGTGTTCAAGCTCTTTTAAGTTTGCAGGAGTCCTTTTTTGCAATGGCAGATTTCAGTTCTCTCCAAAGGTTTTAAACTGGCCAGCAATGAGTCCTGACCTAAATCCAATTAAAAACACTCCATCTTTTCCTTTTCAGCCATTCTTTTGTACTGTAAAATGTGTACTTCGGGTCGTTGTCCTGCTGAAAGACCCAAGACCTTCGCCTCAAACCTAGTTTTCTGGCACTGGGTAACACATTTTGCTCTAAAATGCCTTGGTAATCTTCTGATTTCATCATTCCTTTGATACATTCAATGCCTCCAGTATTAGAGGCAGCAAAGCAGCCCCACAGCATGATAGAACCTCCACCATGTTTTACTGTAGGTAGGGTGTTCTTTTCCTTATGGGCTTCATTTCGTTGCCTGTAAACAAACTGATGCACTGCATTCCCAAAGAGCTCTACTTTGGTTTCATCTGTCCATAGAACATTATCCCAGAAAGACTGTGGCTTATCTATGAAAGATTTTGCAAACGTTACACTTGCCTTTTTGTGCCTTTCTTTCAGTAGTGGTTTCCTCCTTGTCCTTCGCCACATGGAGCCCTACTTGGTTCAGGGTGTGGCCTGTGGTATGGGCTGAAACCAAGGTCAGCCTGAGGGCTCTTTAGATGTCTTGCGTGGTGTATTTTCCACAGTCCGCACAAAACTTCGCAGACTTCTCTCATTGAGTTTCTTCTTAGCACCACGTCCTGGAAGTGTCTTAATAGTTTTGTGACTGTGAAACTTCTTGATAACATTACAAACTGTTGAAACAGGGATTTCAAGATCTTTGGCAATTGCCTTGTAGCCTTTGGAATTGTAATGTTTTAGGAGCATTTCTGATGCTTTCAGACAGCTCTCTTGTCTTCGCCATTGTGAAAAAGAAACTGGAAACAATCAGCCCCTTTTTATTCAGTAAAACCATCATTCATTGGTTAAATCAGGTCGTGTGAACACTGAAAATGAAGCACAGATGGGTCCTATTTGTTTTTTCTTTTGAATTGAGGAACTAATTTAAATTCATAAAAAGGGTGCCAGTAATTGTGTCCAGCATACATTTTTTTGTCTGTATTTTTAATTTCACTATATGAAAGACTTTTTTTCCATTGTTGTTGTTCAATAACTGTGGATATGTTATTAAAGTATTATACAAAATTGGTTCATTTACATTTATTTCTGAAGATATTCAAAATTCTGTACTTACAATTCAGGGGTGCCATTAATTCTGACCAGGACTGTAGTTGGATTATGTTCATAAATAAATATGTCCTCATAGGGTCCATAGAATTTTTATTTCTTACAGTTAAATAGGGCCCTTGGCTACCAATTATTCAGAACACTGAAGTGCACTGCAGTGTACTCCATGGCTTTATTTTGCCTGTAGTACTGGATGTTGCCACACAATGTCACTATTGCTTCAATTACCACGCCGTGAATCTGGCTACTACTACCGAGTTGACTGTATGACTGTTCAAAACGAGATATTCCTGTTCTGGCTACTCTGTTTTGTTTAATGAGTCAGACATACAATCTCAATAGCAAGTAAATACCAGTGACATACATAACATTATGCAGTGAACAGATGTGTCCAAATATTTACAGTGAAACAAAATGGGATTAAATGAAGCAGGTATGCTAACAGTGCTGCCAGGTTGACAAGAGATACAGAAATGAACTGACCTCCCGCATGAGGATCTGAGCTCTTTGAATGAACACGGAAGGGCTGGACACGTCGAATCTCTGCTGCAGGCCCTCCAGACTCAGCTGCTCCATCTTCTCATAGCAGCTCTGCATCTTCACTGGGTGGAAGGCCAACATAGACACCTTCTCCATATGCTGAAGGAAGAGAGAGTAACAACTAAAATATGTGGCTTTTTTTTTTTTAGTTTAGTTCTATATAGTTTATATATGTGCACATATGAGCTCAAATACAATGCTTGGGTCATTAAAGTTTCATCACTACTCATGTCATCAATGAATTAAAAGGTACAGATAAAGAAGGAGAAACATTAAATCCTCGTTCTTATTAACTGGAAAACCCATATAACTGTTATAGGTTATGATAACTAATTAAAGGGCTCAAGAGCTAGGCCTTGTTATATAAAAAAAAGTAACTATTTTTTTTTTGAATGTCACTTATACAGTCAAGTGAGAAAGTTTGCATACTCTTGAATTTATAGCAAAATGGTACCTAGTTAGATGCTCCTTCAAGTAACAAAAATGATCAGATAGTGTATGATAAAAACTAATAAAAATATATTTCTGTTGGTTTTGGATTGCTGTCATGTTGCAGGATAAACCTTCATGTCATTTCTGGATCCTTTTCTATAAGTGAAACCCTCTTCTGTAGGGTTCTACACAGAATCAAATGAAATCAGAATCTACACAGTTTTTACTTTTGTTCTAAATTCATTACTGTTTTAATGAGTACCAAACAGGGTAAACTAAAAAGTCATAACTCTTTCGTCCATCCATTTTACATACCCCTTATCCCAAACACAGGGTTGTGGGGGAATCTGCAGCCTATCCCAGGGAACTCGGGGCACAAGACAGGGTGCCAACTCATCGCAGGGCACAATCGCACATACATTCGCACACTACGGACAATTTTGAAATGCCAATCATCCATCAACACATGTCTTTAGACTGGAGGAGGAAACTGGAGTACCCAGAGGAAACCCCCAAAGCACAAGCAGAACATGCAAACTCCGTGCACACAGGGCGGAGGCGGGACTCAAACCCCCAACCCTGGAGATGCGAGGCAAATGTGCTAACCTCTAAGCCACCATGCCCCACCTCTCAAAGTTAATAAGACCAAAAATAAAAACTAAAAAAACCCCACAGATTTCATGTTACTGAGAAACCGGAAAGGAAAAAGTCCTCTGTCCTAAAGTGGCGACAAACTTACTGACCCTTACAAACCACTTCTCCTTACAGAAGACATCACCATAGCAACAATTATATGTCTGTCTTTGTTACATAACAACACATTTTTTTCATTAAGAAAAAGTCCCTGCTGTTACTATAGAAACGTATTCAGAATAAGCATATTCATATAAACCTGTGATTTCTGGCAGCCGGAACTACCGTCAGCGCTGCTGGTTTAGAAAATCAATCAACACATTCTGGCCAATCGGAAATCAAAAGCGCTGTGATATAATGGTAAGTATGCAGGAGCCGTTCTGCCATTTGGTGTCCTCACCTTTCCAAGCGCCTCTCTGCCTCCATCATTGACAGTGTTCATGCTGATTTCCACCAGCTCGCGGAAGAGAACCTCCCTGACCTCGGCGAACCCCCGGCTCACCGGGTCCATCAGAGCTTCCAGGATGGAGTTGATGTACGGCTGCACGTTGCTCTTAAGGACCTGCTCTGCACGCGCAAGCACCAGCGCTGAAGAACAAAAATACAACCGTGAGACTCCAGACAACAGGGACGTTATCAAAACACACCGTTTATGCAGGTCTCATTGACATCGAGACTACAAAATCTAACATGAGCTCTGTCTGTATTCAAAAGCATGTTGTTGTGAGGCGAACCACAAAGGGAGTGCAATCCAAGACATGAGGAAGCAAAATAGTTTCATATAACAGAAGTACAAAAAAAAAAAAAAAACCTGATAAGTATAAAAAACCAATACAGTAGTCTAGCACAAATTAGCACTGAAATCTGACACAAAGCAAAATTTTTCAAAACTGTAAAATTAAAGGTGCAATAGTCATTTTTTGATTTCTTACTAGTATAAATAACGTGGACAAATATGTAGAAAATGATAATAAAATAACGATTTAAGCCATGACTAACACAAATGTACTGACGGACTCTCAGTAAATATGAACATATCACCCATTTTACTGTCTTTGCATTGGTTGCCAGTCCACTATAGAATTGATTTTAAACTTTTAGTATACATGATTTTAGAGCCTTAAACGGATTGGCACCTACCTATCGCTCTGACCTGCTGAACGTTAGTTCACATGTCAGACGTTTGAGATCATCTGACCAGAGACTTTTGATGGTCCCTAAATCTAAGCTAAAGTCAAGGCGTGATCTTGCTTTTGCGATAGCAGGCCCGAAATTGTGGAACAGTTTGCCAGTATCGCTTAGAATCATTTAATCAGAGTCAGAATTGAAATCTATGTTTAAAACGTATCTTTTTGATCTGACTTATAACTAAACCCAGACTGGAACAGTATGTTCTTGCTCGGTTTTGTTTAGAGTTTATTACGATGTGAAATGACGTCTTTTCACTTCTGTGGGGTTGTACGTGGACTAGAATTGATTGATTACTGGATCATTTGGCTGAGAAAACCCATTTGGAGAACTGTGTTACGGTCTGGAATGCTTGTTTGTGGGCCTTTTTCGGATGGGCCTCTTGTCAGTCATTTAATAGTCACCGCCCCCAAACATCCCTTCAATCCAGCCCTATCTCATCTCAGTCTATCAGAAAGCAAAAACATCACTTGGAAAAACAAAACAAGAATTTGGGATGTTTATAGAGTTATAACTCAGCTTTCGAGCAGTTGAATGTCCAAGTGCGCTTGAAAGTGTTGTCATGGCAGAGTTTTTAAAAAAATTTTTTTATCATTGTCACAGAAAACTACTTGAATTGGCGAAATCGCAATTGCACGAAATTGTTTTGCACGGTCTTTCACCGTGATGTTTGTTGGTAAATGAGACCTTTTAAGCTGTACTCATGTTCGATGCATGTGAATCAAAGAGGGCTTTGACGGAATGCGTGTTGTGATGACATCACATGACGTCCTGGCCCAAATATTGCGAAGTCCGCCTGATTTTGCGTTCATCTCAGCGATCGGGAAATCCTGGAGGGACTCTAGTTAGCACGCTAATCCTAGTTAAATCACTATAGGTTCTGGGGGCGGAGTTTTGTGCACATGCATGGGAATGAGAGGTGGGCTCAAGAAGTAAAAAAATCAATCAAATCTTATTAAACATCAAGTATTTAACTGTTAGAGAGCTAATCTTACCAGATTTTCACACATCTTTAAGGTATAGCCTTAATAATTATGCAACGCAGCGTTTGAAACATGACACCGCTGTTGAATTGTAAGATGTTATGTGGCATCTGATCAGCCAGTAAGGCTGAGCGATATGACGATAATATAGATATTGTGATGAATGATGTCACAATATGCTTTTCTGGGATACTGTGGATATCGTGATATCTTTTTATTAAATTTGGAAATTATTTTTAAATCATTACAATCTGACTGAAGGCAGCTGAAATGATGTACTTCATCTTTTTAAAAATGTTTTTTTTTTTTTTTTTTAAAATGCTGCAGTTTGTGAGCAAACCTATACATCGTGATAAATATTTTGCACAGTAGAAATCCCTTCAAGAAACACAATATAATTTTTTTGCCATATCACCCAGCCCCATTACCTAGCACATTTTTACATTCAGCTGCATTATATCACAAATCCTCACTCAAAACAAAGGCAAAATAGCTCCCTCAATCTCGCACACCGTACTATTAACAACAGTGTCTAGGTTTCAGTCCTGATGGTAAATAAACTCCGGGGCTGGCTGTGGAATGCAGTTCTACCAGCACTGCTCTATTAGAAAAGCAGTGTCATTGCCAAACCTTTTCTTTTTCAGCCAGTGAGCATTTTCAGCATGCAGTTTAATGTGCAATGAGAGAGGAAGGGGAGGAATTGAGAATGATTGAGAGAGAGAGAGAAGGTGGAAAAGTACCTGCAAAGAGCGAAGAGGCGAGGTCTGAATGAATGAGACTCGTAAGGACAATATTAAAAACCCTTGTGTTGAGAACTCTAGATATATGACAGCAACTTCCAGAAAACTCCACCCTGAATGACTTGCATATTAATCTTTATAATTAATATGTGATCTTTAGTGGCATCCACCATTTATTTTGTAATGAAATTCAAAGTTGGTTTTTTGTAATGGTTTCCTGCATTACCCACAATGCCGTTCGACTACCTGCTGATATTTGCACCGCTAGGATTTAGCCCTGACTTCATCTCTATCTAGACGGAGTGATGAAGCAGAGCTTTAGTGCTTTAGTCTGTCCAGCTTTCTCGTCTCCTCATCTGTATACTCTGCTCAAACAGATCAGATTCCAAAACGTCAACTTTTATGCCTCCATCTCGTAGATCGCAAACTAGCCGAGCCGAGTCTCTGCCTTAACTCGGTGCAAATGCCTTGTATAGCTGCACTGCATTCTGGAACCTTGAGTCCAATCTTTGCAGTCTCCACTACTTCCGTGCTGGATTTCTAATATTATAACTGCACTAGCAATGTTCACCTGTGACATCAGCGTGGCACACATATACTACCTTTTTACTGGAATAAAGAAAATCGTGCACAAAACAGCAAATTAGCACCAGAATCATAAAACACATCACAAACATATTTAATGGGCTTCAGGGTCGTGTTTTCTTTTAAGCGTTTTCTAGCTGCTATGTAGAAACACTTGACTTGGCTTGATACAGGGCAATGTCATTTAAAGGTAGTCCCTCCAAGATTTTGTGATTTTGCAATCGCAGAAATTAATGCAAACTCCGCGATATTCGGAGACGCTTGCTATTTTTCCAAAATTACCGCAGATTTGGGCCAGGACGCGTGATGTGATGTCATCAAAACGCGCATTCAGCCAAAGCCCTCTTTGATTCACGTGCGTCGATCATGAGTACAGCTAAAAGGTCTCATTTACCAACAAACAACACTGTGAAAGAATGTGCAAAACAATTTTGTGCAATTGCAATTTCGCCAATTCAAGTAGTTTTCCGCAAAAAAAAGCACCAAAAAAATTTTTTTTTTAAAAAGCAGCAGTAAAATCAAGCATGTCAAAGTCATCACATCACTGATGAAAAAAACAACAGTCTGGCTCTATAACATCTAAACAGTTTTATTAAACAGCAGAAAAAGTCCATTTTTAAATTTGGAACTGTATTATCATCCAAATGGAGACGTCCTTTTGTGCATTTCTGTATATAACAGTAGTCATATATAACTGAGATACCTATTTTCATCTACTTGTGATCATTTAGACACAATGTTAAACTGAAGGCTTGCTTTACTTGTTAGCTACATTATCCTCATAGCTCCAGCGCAAAACTGTATTAATTTGTGGTTAGTGGAAAGTTCTGGAAATGTTACTCTCTTTCAAAGCAGCATTTCAATGTTGTACACGTCTGGACTTACCACGCATCCTTCCAGTAACGTGCTCTTTGGAGGAAACGATCTGGTCCATGTCTGTGCGCAGTGCAGCGTCCAGACGGGGGCGCCCTACCTCACAGGCCTGTACCATCGCCTCATGCTGCGTTTGTGTCTGAGTCAGCACCTGCCTGTACACCGCATCCAAGATCTAACAATCAACCAACACGCACAGAAACATCAGGAGGTCAAAGGGCGTATACAGTGCATCCGGAAAGTATTCACAGCGCTTCACTTTTTCCACATTTTATATTACAGCCTTATTCCAAAATGGATTAAATTCATTATTTTCCTCAAAATTTTACAAACAATACCCCATAATGACAACATGAAAGAAGTTCGTTTGAAATCTTTGCAAATTTATTCAAAATAAAAAACAGAAAAAAAAAATCACATGTACATAAGTATTCACAGCCTTTTCTCAATACTTTGTTGAAGCACCTTTGGCACCAATACCTTACAGCATCAAGTCTTTTTGTGTATGATGCTACAAGCTTGGCACATCTATTTTTGGGAAGTTTCTCCCATTCCTCTCTGCAGGACCTCTCAAGCTCCAGCAGGTTGGATGGGGAGCGTCGGTGCACAGCCATTTTCAGATCTCTCCAGAGATGTTCAATCGGGTTCAAGTCTGGGCTCTGGCTGGGCCACTCAAGGACATTCACAGAGCTGTCCCGTAGCCACTCCTTTGTTATCTTGGCTGTGTGTTTAGGGTCGTTGTCCTGTTGGAAGATGAACCGTCGCCCCAGTCTGAGGTTCAGAGCGCTCTGAAGCAGGTTTTCATCAAGGATATCTCTGTACATTGCTGCATTCATCTTTCCCTCGATCCTGGCTGTCTCCCAGTTCCTGCCACTGAAAAACATCCCCACAGCATGATGCTTCCACCACCATGCCTCACTGTAGGGATGGTATTGGCCAGGTGATGAGCGGTGCCTGGTTTCCTCCAGACATCACGCTTGCTATTCAGGCCAAAGAGTTCAATTTTTGTTTCATCAGACCAGAGAATTTGTTTTCGATGGTCTGAGAGTCCTTCAGGTGCCTTTTGGCAAACTCCAGGCAGGCTGCCATGTGCTTTTTACTGAGGAGTGGCTTCAGTCTGGCTACTCTACCATATAGGCCAGATTGGTGGAGTGCTGCAGAGATGGTTGTTCTTCTGGAAGGTTCTCCTCTTTCCACAGAGAAATGCTGGAGCGCTGTTAGAGTGACCATCGGGTTCTTGGTCACCTGGCTAAGGCCCTACTCCCCCGATCGCTCAGTTTGGCCGGGCGGCCCGCTCTAGGAAGAGTCCTGGTGGTTCCAAACTTCTCGGATGGATGATGGAGGCCACTGTGCTCATTGGGACCTTCAATGCTGCAGAAATTTTTCTGTACCCTTCCCCAGATCTGCGCCTCGATACAATCCTGTCTCGGAGGTCTACAGACAATTCCTTGGACTTCATGGCTTGGTTTGTGCTCCGACATGCACTGTTAACTGTGGGACCTTATATAGACAGGTGTGTGCCTTTCCAAATCATGTCCAATCAACTGACTTTACCACAGGGGAACTCCAATCAAGTTGTAGAAACATCTCAAGGATGATCAGTGGAAACAGGATGCACCTGAGCTCAATTTTGAGTGTCATGGTAAATGCTGTGAATACTTATGTACATGTGATTTTTGTTTTTTTATTTTTAATAAATTTGCAAAGATTTCAAACAAACTTCTTTCACATTGTCATTATGGGGTATTGTTTGTAGAATTTTGAGGAAAATAATGAATTTAATCCATTTTGGAATAAGGCTGTAACATAACAAAGGTGAAGCACTGTGAATACTTTCCAGATGCACTGTAGTCTGCTAGAAAAAAAAAGTGTCATGTTAGAAAACCAGGCACCATTCATACAGTGATGGCTGTGATCACAGAGGTTAAGCATATGCTTTATATTTTCTTATTTAGGTATTATTATGGCATTGTGTTGCAAAAGTGTACTGTATGTCTGCTTGGGACGCATTTTAATTAAGGGAACCTCAGAAGACATTGCATTTGTGACACCCTTTAGTGTCATCATACACTACACTGTGCTCATGGTATTTGTCATTTGCTGTATAGCTTCTCAGCTTAGATAAAAATACAGCTAGGCTTTGAAAATAGTCAGTCTGATTGCATTCCATTAGCTAGCTAAATTTATCCATAGAATGGATAATGGATGAATGTAAAGGTCCAGTTGACCAGTGGTGGCTCAATGGTTAAGGCTCTGATCAGAAGGTCAAGAATTGAAGCTCCAGCGCAGCCAAGCTGCCACTGTTGGGCCCTTGAGTAAGGCCCTTAATCCTCTCTGCTCTGGGGCGCCGTATCATGGCTGTCCCTGCGCTCTGACCCCAGCTTCCTAACAAGCTGGGATATGCGGAAAAATAATTTCACTGTGCTTTAATGTATATGTGACAAATAAAGGCTGCTTCTTACTTCTCTGTCAGTCCATTCATCCATTTTCCATCCTACACAGGGTCACGAGGGAGCCTGGAACCTATCCCAGGGAACTCGGGGTCTCAAGGCAGGGGACACCCTTGGACGGGGTGCCAACTCATCGCAGGGCACAATCGCTCACGCATTCATACACTACAGACATTTTGGACTGGGGGGAGGAAACCGGAGTACCTGGAGGAAGCCCCCAAAGCACAGGGAGAAAATGTAAGCTCCGCACACACAGGGCGGAGGCAGGATTTGAACCCCCAATCCCAGCAGTGCGAGGCAAGCGTGTTAACCCCTAAGCCACCGAGTTGCTTGAACTGAGCAGCTCTGCTATAGTATTTTTTTTACAGCACTGACTTACTGGTTTGGTAAGTCAGAACACTTATACTGGTGAAGTACTTCTCCAATGTCTGGACCTGCAAATAAAATAGCTGCTTAGTGTAACACAGGCACACAAGACTCCAACCAATCAGGACAAGAAGGAGTCTCTACTTGCCTGTCAATAAAGGAAAAAAGTTGCCTCTTGTACTAGAATTCTGCCAATCTAGCATAGGCAGTGGATGTGGATGAGTTTCGGGGGCGTGGCTTTGGAGAGAATACCTAAATGAGGGGCTAATTTCAACTAATGTCTACTCAACTTTGAAAGGGATTGTACAGACAATTAATGTAATGTTGCATGATGTAAATGCAACATTTACGATTATCCTCATCAAGGAGGACATAATGATCCCCACAAACTGGGATGCATCCCAAATAAGATAGCTTTAGGTCACCTGATATGCTATCTAGACAACCACCTCCTGAATAGTACATGAAAATAGTGTAGGTGTTCATTATTGTGGTATATTGTAAAATATTAGTGACACCTGCCTAACAAATCAGGTGTGTATTCTATACTGTAAATACACACTTGAGTATTTAAGACTTGAGGTTTTAAACGTCAAGTCTCTGGGTTTAAGTACTGACCAGCATCCAGTTCCTTTGTCTCTGCTGCAGCTTGCCCTTCAGCCGAGGTCCTATGTGTGTCCTGAGCTCCGGACACAGTGTCTCCATCACCAGGTTGGCCAGAATCTACACACACACAAAATTGAGCGAGAATTCACAGGCTTCATATTTAATAATAATAATAATAATAATAATAATAATAATAATAATAAAAACCATTCGTTTCTATGCCTACTTCAGGTTTAAATCTAAATACAGACACAGATACAGATAGTGTGCCTGTGTTACACCCCTAGAAGCCGTAAAGCAATCAAATACTCTAGCAGGAACACACCAGCGGGTTTTAGCTCCCATGTACTTATATCTAGACACTTTGTCCTAAGCACCTGGGTGTTCTTGCAATTGCAAAGCAGGAGACTGTTAAGCTCGAAAACTCAAATGACGTTTGATCACTTCACGCTGATTATCCACTAAATAACACACTTATCCTGAAGTGGTCCCTTGTTCACAGTGTTTGAAGTGTTATCAATAACAATCGAGCTTTGAAGTGTGCTGACCACACCAGGGAGTGTGTGGGTGTGTGTAGGGGCTCTCTGTTTTCATGTGTGCTTATAGTGATAAAGACATGCTTTTGAGAGTCTGGCAAATAATAAAGCACAAGGCTTGACAAATATAACTTGTACCTAAGAATTAGGATGAAACATCATCCTAAGCTTGATCAAGCCTCAGGATTAAACCAGGAGCTTCAAAGCTCACAGGCAAAAGTAGATGACACACTTATCATAAGAACATCGTGCTTTGTAATTTAAAAACAGTGGAAAGACATGCATTCATACAACCTGTTTTTTTTTAGTTAGAAGTTTTGTGTAGGTGCATGAGGTTGGTGAACTAGATGAACTATTCATGAGGTCTGCGCTGGTCAAGGACAATATATCCTATTCAGATTTGTCTTTAGGCTATTGAGGATGAAACTATTCTTGTGCTTGTACTGTTAAGGATAAGAATCAATCAATATTCTGATACTGAGCTCTGTGGAAGCAGGAATTACTCAAGGTGCTGATATTGTACTCTAATGAGGATAAGAATTGTACTCTACTGAGGATAAGTATCACTTCAAATCTTAAAGCTATATTCTATTGGCTGAGCGTCACTCAATCAAGAAAGGGCACATGGGTTGCTCTAGGAGTTGTACGTGAGTTTATAAAGAGCAAAGAACTCTGAGACAAGAAAGACGCCTGCAGACTCACCTGAATATTCAATGTAGATGCATTTACGTATTTACATTTGCAACTACCCAGTACATTCCTTGTATATACACTCCCATATCAATTCACATAGCTGGATATTTTTGGTTAGTGGACTATTCTCAACTCACTGCACCAATATGTTTTTTTTTCCCATGCTGCTGCAGCTGATACACTCATACCAGTGCCACACACAGTATACCATGTAACCGCTGTGATAAGAATGGTTCAACAGACACATATCTGGATAGCAGTGGTCTTATGGCAGAACTTTTCTATTTAGGATCTTTTCGAACTGCTGCGCATGCTGAGTCACACACTCGGAGGAAAGTGCCATCTGCCCTCTTCCATTCATCCATGAGCTCGCAGATGGCCACGCTTGGATAGTGTTGCTCTGATTGACTGGGGAGACAGTAATGCCATACATCCCACCCAGAAAGCACTAACGTCAGCAATCTCCTGACAATAGGGCAAACGCTTTTCTGTTGTGCCACTTGGGAGCCCATTTTGTACTTTTCTCTTCATCTTTCATTTTATCTTTGTGTATTTATTTATTGCATTACATTTTCATGTAATTTTTACTATTATTATTATTAATTATGTTGTTATTATTATTATTATTATTATTATTATTATTATTATTATTATTATTACTGTTAAAACAGACTATGAGAGTTTGGTGTAACCAATAATCTGGCAGGAGGATAGGAAAGGAAAGCATTAGTATCAGATGATCAAGTGTTCACCAATGACCAGGGTCTTGAAATGCTTCCTGAATGTTGCACAAGGTTGTCCAAGAGGAACAGGGAAGGTAGGTAGATTCTTCCATAATCGTTGAACGGCGTACGAGGAGTGTATGGACGGCAGCTCCATACAGTGTTTGTTCACAGACAATAAAGGCTATTGTTGATGCTATAATATGACAATTACATCAATTAAGTGTTGAGTGTTCTGTAACTCACATACAGTATTAATTCAACACATTACTGCTTGCACTGCATGAGTTCTATTGAGGCACTGCAAGATTCTGTGGAGAAATCAGGCATCTGCAGCCCCCTCCCTCTCTGTTTCCATGGCAACACAGTCGGGCACTGCCAGGTGTGTGCCAATTCGCACAAAGCCCTCTTAGAATAAAAAAAAATAAAAAAATAAAAAACCCATAGGCCCACACCTATCACCAGGAACAGCACACACAGTCATTTCCAGCAACTTATGGGAGTGCTGAAATATTATGGGAGAGAAAGCAGTCGGGAAGTGAATACAGCCTTACCACAAGTATATACACTGCGCACAAACACACATGCACCTTTTTCCTCAATGGGCACATTATTTTCACCCTGCATCAGGGTGTAGTATATACCAGAAGCAGCAATGGTGCCATTCATACATGGTTCATTCATCCGGGTGTGTCCAAACCAGCAGTCTTTAATGTCTAATATAAACAGCAGCTTTGGCTGTGTGTGTGTGTGTGTGTGTGTGTGTGTGTGTGTGTGTGTGTGTGTGTGTTCACACTGGTATGGTTTCCACTACAAATGCTATTACAAACCATCAGCTAATCATTAAAACCATTAATTAATGGTATCCACTAGACATAACCTGCCACCAATACAAGGCAACAAATTAGCAGTAGAGACCCACAGGGACCATTACAGTTTCCATTAAAACCAATACAATACCCATTATAACCATTAAAACCATTACAAAAATTCTATGAGGGTTTCTCTTGTTTTTCAGCAGGACATGCTACTCTTCCATTACAGACCCTATGGCTAAACACTGAACAGAATCAGGGCTTGATATTAATACCTGCCCATAAGACACATACAGGTAAACATTGGCACTAACAGGTACCTTTGTTAAATTACTGTGGATTCATTTACCTCAGGTTTCCACACCTCCACGCTCAATTCATAACGATACATAACGATTCAATGTTTTTGACAATACTGTTCAGTTTTGATGAGCCTGTGCCCATGATAGCCTCAGATTCCTGTTCTTGGTTGATAGAAGTAAAACCCAATGTAGTCCACTGCTGTTTTAGCCCATCCACCACAAGGTTCAAAGGTTCGATGATTGTGTATGCGGAGATGCTTTTCTGCTCACCATGGTTGTACAGAGTGATTGAGTTACTATATCCTTCCTGGCAGCTCGAACCAATCTGGCCAGTTTCCTCTCAACAAGGCATTTCCACCTATAGAACTGTTGCTTACTCAATGTTTTTTTTCTTTTTTCGCATCATTCCGTGCAAACTCTAGAGACTTGTTGTGTGTGAAATTCCCAGGAGATCAGCAGCTGCTGAAATATTCAAATCGTCTAGTACCAAAATCCATAGCACGATCAAAGGCACAGAGCTAATACGTTTTTGTAAATTCTGATGTTTGATGTGAACATTAACTTAAGCTCTTGACCTGTATCTGCATGGGTTTTTTTTTTTTTTTGTTCTGCTGCCACGATAGTGTGTATGTGTGTTTTAATTATGCATATTATTAAATTCATTCCTGTGCCTTGCTCATTCCATGTGTGCTTGTGTGTGTTTTGATCTGATACATAAACCTCTTCTGCTTACTTTCCTTCCAGACTGCAAGTAATGTTACTAGTGGAACTAGTAGAGATTTCCCATGACCTTGTTTCATTGGCAAGTACTAATAGTAAAGTTGTCACCTTGTGACCATGACCTCATGTGTGCAGCCTATCGAAGGCCACCTCTGTGTCATACTAGCCTTCTCACAATATCCTCTTCTAGAAGACATGAGGAAGGGGATTTGCGAGTGCTCTAATCCATCTTGTTATTGTTAGAATCTGCACTGTCACAGAGAGTGCAATAAGACACACCATAGGTGACAGGATTTCTAATATTAATTATTAATTATTAAAATTTTTCCACAATTGACTGTGTTGTTGAACGAAACATAAGGCGTATTGTTTAAGCTGGTGTGTGGCAGTCTTGATGGTGCAGACAAAGAGTAACTAAAGTCTATAAAGTTATAGTTTGTGTAAATTGTTGACAACTGTCCCAACCTTTTGTGTATTTCAGAGCATGATGGTCAGTCATTTGTTCCTCCAAGGCCCAATAGAGTTGAACGATGATGAATTCCCAAATCGTTTAAAACTTGGAAAGCCATGTCCTAATAGCAGCATAATGCCATTAGCGACTCACAGACTATGGAAATACTGCTGTCTATTCATCAGTTCCCTTTGGCACTCCTGTGGAGGAAGCGGATGGCAGAGACAGCTGCAGAACCCGCCAGAAAATAAAAGATAAGCTCCTTCGCCGTGCTGAAATAGCAAAAATTATAGTGAGCCAAAGATTCCTCTGATCAGTCCCAAAGAAGAGGAGGAGTGAGTGCCTTTACTGTGTTGGAATGTAAATTAGAGGAGCTGGCAGCAAGCATTGGCCAAATACGAGAGCTGTTAACGGACTGAAGTAGAGAGCTGGAGGGAGTTTAATATAGCTGCCTCGCATACAATCACAGTCCCTGATGTGCTATCAGTGGCTGGTAGCTAGATAAAAGGTGCCTTCTTCCAGTAAATGCCATTAGATGCACGCTATGGCTGTGCCTAGAGGAGTGTCACTTGCAGACATTTGTGAAGCAGCGACATGGAGATCACACTCTATCCTTTACCAGACTCGGTCATGCTTGAGGGATACTCACTCAACAGAATACAGCATTAAGACTTGAAGCGATACTTAACCTCAATAGAGTACGATTCTAATCCTCAGTAGAGTACAATATCAGCACATTGAGTAATTCTCCTCTTCCACAGAGCTCAGTATCAGAATGTTGAATGATTCTTATCCTCAGTAAAGAACAGTACAAGCACAAGAATAGTTTTCATCCTCGATAGCCTAAAGAAAAATCTCCATACCTTAAATAATTATTTTCCTCAACAGGAAGCAGTATTAACAGTTTTATGATATTTATTCTATTTATGAGTGCTGTCTGCTACCGTCTGGTGAGGTGCAATATCACGTTATGAACTCTCATGACAAGTTGGATACACTGCCTCCACTAATTTCAAAGAAAACCACCCTGGCAGTCCAGAACTACAACTGAGTGGAGGACCATCAGGGTAACCTGGGTTTCTCGGGTTGCCAAGAATGGCCGAAGGGTGAGTATGACAAAGTAAGGGCTTTTATAGGCTGTACATGAGGTGTCAATCATGAGGTGACAAATTCCCTATTTGCATTTGGCAAGGAAATTAGCGGGAATGGGAAAAGTCCACTAGTTGCAAAGGAAGCTGTCCCGATGGTGCTCTACTCAGTCGTAGAACTCTACTTAGTTACAAACGTAACAATCTGTTTTATCTGGATACTCTCAAAGCCAAATTCTACACAAAACATATTAAAAATAACAATCCTTACTGCTTGACCCGTGCTCCTACAAGAAAAGTGGAACAAAAAAGCATTTTCTTTTCTTACTCATACAACCCTAAAGACTTGCACTAGGCTCGTCATCACCGGCTGTGAATAAACACTACTGAAACAGAGCATATCTTTTCTGGAGATTTTCTTTGGGTGTGTTTTCCACATAGGTAGCAACTGTTTTGACAGCAGCATATCACAGCTGAGCTCACTCAGACTTTTAGCACAAACAATCTACATAGTCCTTAATTCATGTTCTGTACTGACTGCTCTCAGATTGTAAATTACTGTTTTATAAAAGGCAGGTGTACATGGAGGGGAAAAAAACAAAAAACCTACAGATAAAAACTACTGAAATATAGATTTAAAGTACTAAATTGTACCTTTCATGGTATAAACACTTGTCCTTCGAGTGGTACTCACAAAGATATGCCTATTATACAGTACTGTGCAAAAGTTTTAGGCACCCTATTTTTTTAGTACAAACTTTCTTATAGATTTATACAATATCAAGTCAGTACAAAAAACATTTTAGATTCCCAAACATTAGTTTTCTAGCACAAAATTAAATGGTACAGAAAAATGTTTGTATGTCATTAAAGAAAGCAGCATATTACGTAAGAGTCACTTTTCAGACAAAAAAAACACAATGAAGGCTGCTGGGTTTCGCTGCAAAAATAAGAAGCGAGTGCGAAAGTCAAAGTCTCCAGAAGAACTGTGTCTGGTTCTGCAAGATGCTCAATAAAACTTACCAGCTCATTTCCTTATAAAACTGCACAAATTGTACCGGAGATTACTATTTTTTATTTTTTTGTCACACCAAATATTGACTTTGTTTCATTTACTACTGTTTACTGTTCTTTATGGTATTTTTTTTTAAATGTAGAAACATTTAATTTCATTATTTTGAAGTCATCTTTGCTCTACAGCATTTCTTTGCATGTGCCTCAAACTTTTGCACAGTACTCTACCTATTATACCACTGATTAATGGACCTAGAGGACGTAATGTATCTTTAAAACTCATTGAAGGTACATAACTATACCTTAACAGAACTTAGACTGTGGCACAATATCAGAGTTGGATCTAAGGGAGTGATCTCAGAACTTTGCATCGTATTCAACTGGGTTTCAGAGAGTATTTTAGACTGAGATATTTGAATTATAAGATGACAGATAGTGCAGTGATAGCTCAGTAATTGGGCCTTGTAGGGACCAGAGGGTTGCCAGACAGCAATGTTGAACAAGGTTCTTAACCCTCAAGTTCTCAACTATATGCTTGGGTCAGATTTTGCTTCACTTTGACCTACTAAATCGTTTTCGATGAAACAGGGGTTCCCAAACCTTTTTGGCATCACTTGCAAAATTCTTTTACCTGGGCTTGTGCGTCACACTGCAGGTTATCAAAATCAGGAGATGTACTTGAAAGCGTGCGTCTCATCTCGGCTTTTACATTAAACTGTAGAACTGTACTTTGTATTTTGTAGTGTTTCCAGCTAGAAACCAGGACTGTGCCATGCAAAAATATGCTTTATTTTAAATGGCTGCTGCCATTGTACAGCATACAGACCACTTTGATTAACATGCTAGAATTTTGGATCGAGCATGGCTGCAATCTTGTGTAATAATATTCGTAATAATAATAAGAAAGAATGTTTTAATTATTATTAAATACTGCATAAACAAAGTTTATATTCATAGAACTACATTACAAATGATGGTTGGTAAAATTCTCCTGTGATCCAATCTGAGGCTATAATATGGGGAAAAAATTATATGTAAGGCAGCACTGTGCAGACACACGTTCTCCAGCCTGTGGCTCATATCTCTAATGCCATGTTTGATCACTAGTAATTGACGTAATTGAGGGTTCAACTGACTACATAACATTAAAGCACTGCAAAGCAAGCCAAATAAACTTCAGCTATGAACTATGTAAAATGAAAGGTAAATAGGTAAATGAAACGTACTTGGAAATATGGAATGGAAATATTTTTGTGAAAGTTATTCCGATGCAGGAGCTGGCTATGTTACCTCAAATGTAGACTCCAATAAGTAAAATCTTCCAAGTCTAATCTACCTTGAAGTAAACCTGCAAATCACTGAGCTCTATCTGACACATCAACAAGCTGGATATGTGAGAACTGACATAAAGAAAAGAAAGAATCCTTTATGTGTTCCCACAAGCATTTTAGTTTTGTCATTTGGCTCGTTCCCATGAGGAAAACTGCCTTTTTTTTTTTTTAAGACAAAGACAGATTTTATTGGGGAAAAAAACCCAGACAAACAAAGAGCATTTCCTTTTGGTTACTGAGGTTAAGGTTGATGTTAGATGTATGCATAGCATTAATTAGCTGCATTAATAATTATATGAGTGGAAGATCCTTATAAGGATGGTAAGACACATGTTTGTGTGTGTCAGAGAAGTATGACTACACTTCCACCTGACTTGGGGTGCCCCCGGTGTCTCACCTGCCCTTCTCTATGCACAATGGCTGGATTCAGTTCACAGAGAGGAAAACTCCACCCTGGCCAGCAGAGTACACCAGAGGAGAGGACGAAAGGAGAAGTGGGAAAGGAGAAAGGGAAAGGGGAAGGGAAGAAAGATCAGAGAGGAAGACAGGCCAAAATAGGAAAGGGAATGTAGGTTAAAGAGCCTTTTCATCAGACATATAAATATATCTGGTTTGGGTTGGCTAACTAAACAGCCAATCAAAATGAATCAAGATCAATTCAAACAGTTTTTCCATCCTTACAAGCTAAAACAACCGATCTAGTCATCATTCGAATTGGTGTTTAAAAAAAATATATATATAAATAAATAAATAAACCTAATACTAGAACCCCAATTTCTGTTTGATTGACTTCTGTTTTTGATTGTGCAGCGTTCAAATGCCCTTATTCTCCCTCTCCTTTAACTTCCTTCTTCTTATGAGAGGTCTAACTCGTGTCATAATTTATACTTCAAAAGATTCACTTACATGCATTTCTATCAAGAGGCAGAGAAGGGTTTTATGGGTGAGCACAGCTCAGAGAGGAGCTGACTATGCATCGTGCAGGGAAATAGGTCCGTTTTTATATCCAGTTTGACAGTATATTGTATACCAATCATGTACTTAGTGAAACTGTCCTACTCTGACAGTGATGTCTGGGCTGCGATTAGATTAGAACTGACCCGTGCTGGATCGCCGCACATCATGTCCCAGGTGCCGTAGTGGCCTTTGGCTTGTCGGTATAGTCGCAGGGAATCGGTGAACGCTGGTGTGAACACCTTGTTCTCCTCTGACAGACCTGCAGGGGGCACAAGAGAGCACAGTTATTGCATTCATAGTACGTGCATCAGTAATGTTCACTTACTTGGCAAAACAGGTCAATCTGGTTTAAATAAATAAATAACTAGACAACCCTGGTCCTGGAGTACCATTTGTCCTGCACATATTAATGTATTCCCTGGTCTAACACACACACTTCAACTTAAAATGTGCAGGACAGGGGGTTTACTAGGACCTAGGGGTTTGGGAACCTGTGCATCCTTAAAAGAAAACCATTATTCAATAGTTAGAATTTATACAGCACTGTGCAAAAGTTTTAAGCACCCTATTATTTTTAGTACAAACTTTGTTATAGATATTTTATTTTATGACTTCTACATTATCAAGGTCAGTACAAAAAAACATTTTAGACGCTGGGTTTTGCTGCAAAAATAAGAAGCAAGTGCGACAGTTAACGTCTCCAGAAGAACTTGTACAGGGAACGAGTCACAATTCTCATATCGTAAACTTAAGTATTATAAGGTTCTATCTAGGATATAAATGAACGGGAGATGGAATGTTACATTACTCAGATCATGATATGTGGTTAACCAAATGTTACAGATTCATTAAACAGAGATTAGACATTTAAAAACGCAATTGCTAATCCCTTTTTAAACTCCTGAAAACAGTATGAACTGTGTGTCATTTTAACCTTACATCCTTATCTGAGTCGCGATAACCTTTCAGACATGCTTTCCTCTCTATACAGACACGCAGCAGCAGGAAACGACCACACAAAAGCTGCACAAACACAGGCTGACATCAGCAGACGAGAGCCAGGACGACAGGAAAGGCCGATGATAGAGAAAGCTTCACGTTTGTAACTTCTTAAAATGTCATTTCATTTTAAAGAGACCTCAGAAGAAGAAAAAAAAAACGTGACCTGTAATTTTGGCATGCGATGGATATCGCTAGTGTCTTCGAGCGATATCTTCTAGACCTCTGTTTAGATTTTACATCAAGGCACCAGGCATAAGAAAACTCTGCCATATAGTGCCTTCAACCAAGAGGGTGGGGTTGGTTTGGAGTAATAGGAAGGCTTGTCAATGTATTCATTGCGATTGCAGTTTGTCTCTCAGCCAGCAGAGGGTGCTAGAAATTACAAACCGCCCCTTTAATAATTAGGCAACAGTTTCCTGTGGACTTGAGATGTACTCCTTCTGTGTGTGTGTGTGTGTGTGTGTGTGTGTGTGTGTGCGCATCTGTGATTGACTCTGGGACTTAGAATAACAGGAAGTGAGCAGATTTCAAGCTAGATTTTTCAGGAACAGGAAGCCTTTTTTGGCAGAGAGAAATAAAACAGCATGAGAAGGAAAAATAGGAAAAGAACAAAAATGGATGAAAACAGCTAATTGTTCTTGGCTGTACGCTCAAGAGAACAATTTGTGAACATTGGTTCTTATACTGCTCCACGTATGCTACGTTTGATGAGGATTATGCACTGGTGTTCAAGGCAAAATGCCCATACAGACTGTACCCGCTACAGCAGATGGGTAAAAGAGTGTGAATGGAGCAAGGCTGGATTAAAAATAAAGCATGTGGTAGTATTTAAGGTGGCCTCAGAGTCTGATGTGTTTCCATCTCACACAACCACACTTGGTGGTTAGCTGGGGCTCATGGGATGGCCCATTCTTTAGGAACCACAGGCATGGTGTGTGTGTGTGTGTGTGTGTGTGTGTGTGTGTGTTTAGAGGCAGTGTGCTCAATGCTGATCCAATCTTTCTAATACGCAAGTTGACTGACAAACAGTAAAATTAAGAATTTCATTTTCGTCGGCTCTAAAGCTAGCGGCTTTGCATTACGTTAGTTTGACGTCATTTACCATCGACTGGACTTATACTTCCGATTAGCAAAAAATCGTTAGTGCTCCATTTGAGACAACACTACCCTTCTAAAATCCATACACTAGACAGGGTAGGGTACATAGTGCATAATGTAAGTGCATAGTGTATAATATGTCTGACACAACTATAGACACCAACACTCATACATACACAGTCTTTGAACGCTGACGGTTAGTAGTATCCTATACCAATGGCATGAAATGGATCAGCTTCACCTTTCTGTATAAGACCTGTAAAGACCTACGGCTCCATACCCATAATCCTCCACACATCAGCCCTCAGTGCCAGACATCATAAAAGGCACTATACGCTTTGCTGCTTCCTCGTCCTGCACGAAACTGCTCTGTAATTCTACTATAGCTCAGTGGATTACACTAGCCTTTCATTCAGAGACTCTATACTGAACCTAAGCAGTAGTTAAAGAAAGCATCAGAAACAGGCTGATTATTTCCTGGTTTAGAAAAAGGCCACACACACACACACACACGCCAAGCAAAAACACAAGGCGTGTCCATTCAGTGGAAACCCATGTCACTGAAGAAGAATCAGAACGATGGGAAAAATGTGACTACAAACAAGCTGAATTACAAACTATCACTACTATCTAGATGCAAAACAACAGAATGCAGGCCTAAAATAATACTATGGTTGTTGAAACTGAAATTCGGTAACACTTTATAATAAGGAGCACTTTATTCGAGACTTTCTAAAAGTCACCAACCCTAAACTAATACTTCCAGGTATAAACTGAACTATTTATGACAAAGACACAACGCTGTCATTATTATGTCTCAGAATGTAAGAAAAGAATTTATTCTGGATGACTAGTATCCTGGATGAGTGGCATGACTTGTGACTAACTTGAAATCAGGAATTTGGAACACCACTAACATGGACGTTTATTGCAAAACGTTCTGTTCAGAGAGAAGTAAAAGGCATCGGCTCCAAAACAGGCCTGCGCACCACGAGGCCACTACTGGGTGTAACTGGAGTGACAGCTTAACAGGAACTGACTCGTCTGGTTGCTATTGTGACACAACAAGACAATAGCATCACAAAATATCACACTGTTAAACCACAAGGACGCGTCATCGAGTGAAAATGTGTGTCACAGGGCACTTATATTTGCCCTAAAATGACTGTAGAAAAGAAAAAAAAAAATCCTAAACAAAATATATTTAAAATAATCGGTCAGCTTGTTTGGTTTACTACTTTTGCTTTTTGTGTGTTTCTTTTTCACTTTTTTTTCCATTTGTAAAGGGTTACAGCTGAAGCGGTTGTTGACAATGAAATTCCATCCATCCATTTTCCAGACCGCTTATCCTACACGGGGTCACGGGGGAGCCTGGAGCCTATCCCAGGGGACTCGGGGCACAAGGCGGGGGACACCCTGGACGAGGTGCCAACCCATCGCAGGGCACATTCACACACTACGGACAATGTGAACATGCCAATCAGCCTACAATGCTCGTCTTTGAACTGGGGGAGGAAACCGGAGTACCCGGAGGAAACCCACAAAGCACAGGGAGAACATGCAAACTCCACACACATAGGGCAGATCCGGGATTCGAACCCCCAACCTTGAAAGTGCGAGGCAAACATACTAACCTAATAAGCTAATTCTAAAATCTTATTAAATATGTATTCCAGTGTGACCCCCTTGTCCGCTTGAACCCATATGCTCATCCATTTACAGAATCAACTTCCTAGCAAACAAAAAGTGAACCACACTGCCTGTTAAGCCACTGCATTGCATGATGATAAGGTTCTTTGCTCTCTTCATCGAGCAGTCAGGCAGCCTGGTGTTATCAGCCCTGCGCTCTTTCATGTACTCGGTCTCATACAAAAGCTTTTTAAATTAAAGATGAGCAACATAGCCCTAAGCTTTTACCTTCAACAATAAAAAAAAGCAGGAGTTGTTCACAGTCTCACCTCATAATGCCAGGTCTAGTGGTACATGGTTATTGTAGCAGTAAGTGACACTCAGTGTTTGGAATAAACCTGATTATTACTTTCACTGAACCATAAATACCACAGAGCTGCAGTCTCTTACACACAAACACACACACACACACACACACACACACACACACAGAAAACAAACACGACTATCTGATCACTTTTTCCAGCAGATCTAAATGATAGAAATGGTTGTCGAGTCAGCTGTGAACCCCCTGCTGGGAGGAAACAGATGTGCACTGTTCTGGGCAAGGTGGATGCTGGGAAAGTTCCCATTAGAAAGTTGTTCCAGATTAAACTGAATAATATGATTTAGGTACATAGCTCAGGTGCTGAGCTAGGATTCAATTCCTGATCATCTGATTGATTCAGACATATATGGCAAGACAATATACAGGTGATTGTTGCCAGTTGGTAGTTTATATTTTCACAAGTAGTTTTTTCTATTCAAACTTTAAAAAACAAAAAAAAACAAATTACATTTATTCATGTACATGAGGCTTCCTCTAATTAAAATTACATAATTAATAAAACAAAAAAATCTAGTCTTTTATTGCTGATAGAATTACAGTATTTATTTCACTATGAAAATGCCCTCAAGAGGAAGACTTTTACAGAAATGTATTGTTTAATCAAGAACATACCATGCACTGCACTGGGACAATTCATGGCTCTTATATATATATATATATATATATATATATATATATATTAAAATGTCCATATTACTATAATAAATTACGTTTGTAAATGTACATATTTCTATTTAATGAGTTTAATATAAACCTGCCATTATTTGCCTTATTAACTTAAACTTGCACATTATTTTACTTAAGTGGAAAGTCTGCCTTTAATTTAAATACTTAGATACATTTATTATATTTTCGTGTATTATAGAACTTCCCCCCCCCCATTTTCAGTATAAAATTAAGACAAATCATATGTTTTGTGAATTTTCTCCATAATATCCTCCTAATAATTGGGGCCAGGAATAAATTGTACCATTTCAAACATGCAAGAGATGTATGGTTCTGAATATAGAGAAAACTGAATTTGAGGAAAAACAGCTTTAAAAACTCACTTTGAAAACAAGCGCTTCAGTGATATACGACATGACGTGATGCTAAGTGAGCAGAGTTTATGCCTTCTTATGCCAGTTGCTAAGTTTCAGACAATGTAGTGGTCAAAAACAGTACTTCAGTATAGTATTTCATTTCTACCTGCAGTGTCTAGCCTTAAAGAATATCTGAGTTACAGAACGAGGAAGGGGGTCATCTCAGAGCTTGTGCTCTAATATCCCTGATCTTGTGAGAGGGTCAGAATGTATACCCTTGTGGATGGGGATCCTGTAACACAGCACAGCTTTTAAGACAGGAATATTAGTCGGTACGGGAATAAAGAAATCCGGGTTTCTCAAAATAGACAGCAGACAGAATGAGAAAAAAGAAAGTGGACAGAGGGAGAAAGTAGAACGCCAACAATGGCATTGAGGGTTTTAACCTGGAACATACAAAAGCAAGGGGACAAAAAGAAGGATGGAGTCGTAGGAGTTCTAACACTAGGCTTGGAGAGAACCAGTCTAATTTACAGAAAATGCGTAGGTAGCACTCAGGCCTTAATTACTGATCAAAACCTGTGCCAGAGAGCCTTTAATTTTGTCATAGAGAAAATGTTTATATGTGCGGATGAGAAAGTGACCACAGGAGATGTATCGCATATTAAAAAAAAAAAACAAAAAAAAAAAACAACAACACAACCTTTGCATTAGATATTGTGCAAGCAATAGCTAGATGAATTATCTATTAGGCTACAATAACTCAAATAAGCACTTTTTACAACAACGGTGAATAGAAAAGCATCTCAGAATGCACAACACACCAAACACTGAGGTGGATGGGCTACAACTGCAGGAAATCACATCGGGTTCCAGTCCTGTCAGTCAAGAGCAGTTCAGCTCACTGAAATTAGACTTTTCGAGCAGTCATGTAGAGTAGTTATTTGAGTTACTGTCAGCTCGAACCAGTCTGGCCATTCTCCTCTGACCTCCGTGAATGATCAGGGGTACATGTGTTTCTATTCTTATAAAATAGTATTTATTATCGAAAGTCTGTATGACGCATACAACCTTTGCATAAAGTACATTTCCTTGCTTGGCTTGGACAAGCACAAATTCCTTAAAATATGTCAAAGCGCCTGATGGGTAATTGTAGCCGTATGGTTTAGTGTTGGTTTGATAAACACTCATGCAAACACTTTGATTCTAATATAGCTCGGTGAATAAATATCCCCTTTCATTCTGGTCCTCAGTAGCATCTAACATAAGCAGTACTTAAGGAAACCATCAAAAACAGGCTGATGTTTTCCTAGTGTAACTAAAGGCCACACAAATGCTGAACAAAAACAGAAAGGTGTGTCTGTTCAAAGGAAGTATATGTCAGTGAAGAATTAGAGACAAAAATGTGCCTCTAAAAACATGTGATGACACAAAAGTCCCTGAACTATGATTTCCATCTATATTAGTAGCAACGTCAAATTAATGACTACAGAGTGTTCAATTTTACTTGAAACAATTTTAGATTCATGGAGATAGAGGGGAATGACACACTCTCTGAAATTTAATTAAAAATCCAAAGCCACTTATCCTATTCCTTTAGGTATTGTGTTAAACTTTTTTTTATATACACCTATACACCTCATTCGACCCATGAAGGACTGTTAAAGCAGAGAAAACACTAGTCTGTGCATTAAATTAGAGCTTAGAGACAGAACCACTGATATAAATAGAACCTGTTTGAGTTATCATCATGTGCAATTCGCCCAAAACAAATTCCTTTGAGCTTTCTCACACTCAGTCATTGATTGAATAGTATTAAAGGAATCCACGCTTACCCATAGTGACACAAACAGGTATATGTATATATATATATATATATATATATATATATATATATATATATATATACACACACACACACACACACACAGACTCACACACAGACACACACACACCCTGCTTTATGTTTTGAACACTGGCAGTGATGCAGAACAGAGATGATTAATGAGGGTGTAGCTGGGACAATAATGGCTGGTAAGAGTAGTGCTTAAGGAGGTATGCTGGAGGAATCTCAGAGTAGGATAATAAACGACAAGATGAAGTAGACGATTACAATGAGGTAGAAGGCAAAAGGACAAGACTATGAAGGCGTGGATGAAAGCTGTAGACATTGCAGTTATATGTGAATGTAGTATGCTGAAATGTTGACCCCATTTTCTCCCCCCATTTGTATTAGCACACAATTGTATAGCATAGTCTTAGTATGCTGTACCATTACTATTTCCTTCACTGGAATTAAGGGGCTCCAAACGTGTTCCTGCATGACAATGCCCCTGTACACAAAGCGAACCCCATGAAGACATGGTCTGCCAAGATTAGAGTGGAAGATCTCAAATGGACTGCACAGAACCCTGACCTCAACCCCACTGAACACCTTTGGGATGAATTGGAACGGAGTGTCTGACCTCACTAATGCGCTCTTGTGGCTCAATGGGCAAATCCCCACAGCCATGCTCCAAAATCTAGTGGAAAGCCTTCCTAGAAGAGTGGAGGTTATTATAGCAACAAAATGGGGAACTAAATCTGGAATGGGATGTTCAACAAGAACATCTGAGTGCTATGGTCAGGTGTTCACATACTTTTAGCCATATAGCGTATTCTTGTATTTTAGAATTACTCTATATTGGGCATGGAGGTCCTGGGTTTGAAAGGGGGGCTGATTCTCAAATGTGGATTGGAGAGACAAATATGTTTATACATCCATAAATAAATATAAAATCAAGTATGCATTATACCCCAGACCTCCTGCACAAACTTTACACCTGGAACTTTAATGGGCCTTAAAGGTAAAAATCCAACCTAAATTACTTGCTTAAGATCTTCAATGGCATCCAAGATTTGGTCTATTTTCACTTTGGCTTCCTACATACCAACATTGCTGTTCGACTTCCCCCTTATAGTGGTGCCAGTGGGATTTAGCCCTCGCTTAATCTCTTAAGAGAGATGAGACAGCAGTGCAGAAGTGCTTTAGTCCTTCAGTCTGTCCAGCTCTCTCACCTCCTCATCGGTACACTCCGCTCAACAGGATCAGGACCCAAAGATTCGACTTTCATGCTAATACCGCTGTCAATGTCATCTTGAAGATCACAAACTAGCCGAGCCAAATCTCTACTGTAACTCAGTACATGTGTGTCATATAGCAGCATTGCATTCTGGAAGTTTGAGTCCAGCTGTCTCCACTACTTCTACATTTGATTAATATGGCATTGAAAGTTGGTGGACAATGGTGAACAGGAAAATAAGCTCTTGTTCTTGTTTTTAGGAGCTAATAGTGAATGAACACTAACTCACCATTGTTGGCGTGTCTGATGCAGTCCTGGAAAACGGCAAGCCACTTCTTCTGTTCTTTCTCCGTCCTCACACTGAAGTAGTGATGGCGAGCGTAGGGGTGCCACAAGATCAGCAGAAAGCTGGAGGCAAGTTTCAGAAATGGGGAACTTTCTGGTTTCGCATTTGTGCCTAAAGTCCAAGCAGAATACACAACACATTAGGCTGGATGGCTAAAGGGGAAGTAGTTAAGACTTTGGGCTACTGATCAGAGGGTTCAGATCTGAGTTCAAATCCCAGCACTGCCAAGTTACCACCACTGGACCCTTGACTACTTGGTTGTATCTTGTCTCCGTTTTAAGCCACTTTGGATAAAAGAGTCAACCAAATAAGCAAATTTAAATTAGCTCCACTCCCGTTTGTGGTCTTCATGTACAGGATATCAAGACTGTTTGTTAGTGCAAGGTTCTCTGTTAACACAGCATTCTCTGCTCTCTCTAGCTTATGTTTTTAGTTGGATTAGCCCCTAAATGACTGAATATTTCTCATTCTAAAAGACTTATAGTAAATCAGCTAATTCTAGCTAGCTGTTAAGAGTCGATGGGATAGAGCTATATGTTTAGCTAGCTAAGGGCACAGAATGTGTTTTTCTATTAAAGTCAGGCAAAAATGCTGATTTAGCTTAGCAATACTTCCACAAGATGAAAAATACATTGACAGTTAATATTAGAAATACTCCATTTCACCAAGTAAGTATGTATAACATTAATTGTGTTTTAGTTTTTCAAGATAGAAGGTCAATAGGCATTTTAAAATCTCTCCATGTTAAATGATATACTGTTCTAAAGCGTATTTCCGAAACCTGATATTATCTAGTCCAGGTAGAGACATTTCCCCAGATGACACAAAAATGAACATTGGATATTTGGACAGGACATTTTGGGTAGTTTTGACCTTAAGTGGCATTTTATACACATGCATACTGTGTGATCATTTAGTGACGAAATAAAATATTTAATTACATACAATTAAGATACAATTAAAAACCATACATATTTTATTATATTTTTAAATGACAGTTTTAAGAATTAAATTAAACCTGTATTGATGTATGGTTATGTGGTACCCATGTTGAAATTGGTACAAGATTACTCCGTATAAAATGAGTTAGTTAAATCAACTGTATTACATAAAATTTTAAGCGCTAATCCACCCAGCTCTGGTTAGGAGCTATGGCATATCAGTGTATGCTTTCCAATTTCAGCTACATATCTTCCTCATCCCTCACCAGGCAGGCAGCTGTTCAGCAGGTCCAGGTACTCATCCATGGAGGTTAGGGCTTTGTATCCAGCACAATTAATGATTCCTCTGGGATGCAGGCCTCTTTCAAAGGCCTGAGAAGGAAGATAATAAAGTTAAATTTCACACTGCAGCTGCATGTTTGCAGGCGAGTGTGTTATCTACACTCCATGAAGCACTAGAATACAATTGCTTCATCTTTGAAATATTTACAAATTACTTACATGAAAAAAATAGATCATTTATACTTATAATAATGTACTTCTAAGCAATAACGAGCAGAACAGATGCCACTGCCCTTTATTCCAAAGTGAAACTGGAACTGTTTTGAAGGACGTAAGCAGTAACACTACTATAATATTAGGTCAAGTGATCTCTGGAAAATATAAGTATATAAATTAATTATCTAATTTTATATTAGTTTTGTTTGATTTAGAAGTGCAAGAGTTTCCTCACCAGTCTGCTGTCATAGAAGCTGATGTTGTAAGAGTTGGCCACGTATATGAAGCGGTTCCTCCATTTCTTATTCTCCTCCAAATACTGAAACAGGTCTCCAGAGAAGATTGACTTGTCCTGAAGTGGATCCTGAAGAAGAAAAAAAAATGCATACTTTGTCACGTCATTTTTCTCACAATCTCAAAAAAAATAAATGTGAAGCTGAATAACATTCTTTCAAATTCTGAAGACCAAACTTGATGAAGTCTTGGGTTTTTTCCACAGGGTGGCCTATAATAAGAAATGGGCAGCAGGCCTGGTAGACAAATTGTATGCTATGTGCAATTTCTATGTGCTTTTGTTTATGTCTGGTGCTCAGAACCATGACTTGAGATGACGAACGCAGAACCCGGGCAAACTGAGCAGATCTGTGCTACTGAATGTTGCTGTATAGTGAAGGAAAAAATTATTTGATCCCCTGCTGATTTTGTACGTTTGCCCACTGACAAAGAAATGATCAGTCTATAATTTTAATGGTAGGTGTATTTTAACAGTGAGAGACAGAATAACAACAAAAAAATCCAGAAAAATGCATTTCAAAAAAGTTATAAATTGATTTGCATTTTAATGAGTGAAATAAGTATTTGATCCCCTATCAATCAGCAAGATTTCTGGCTCGCAGGTGTCTTTTACACAGGTAACGAGCTGAGATTAGGAGCATTCTCTTAAAGGGAGTGCTCCAAATCTCAGCTTGTTACCTGTATAAAGGACACCTGTCCACAGAAGCAATCAATCAGAATCTCTCCACCAAACTCTCCACCATGGCCAAGACCAAAAGAGCTGTCCAAGGATGTCAGGGACAAGACTGTAGACCTACACAAGGCTGGAATGGGCTACAAGACCATCGCCAAGCAGCTTGGTGAGAAGGTGACAACAGTTGGTGCGATTATTTGCAAATGGAAGAAACACAAAACTGTCAGTCTCCCTCGGTCTGGGGCTCCATGCAAAATCTCTCCTCATGGAGTTTCAATGATCATGAGAACGGTGAGGAATCAGCCCAGAACTACACGGGAGGATCTTGTTAATGATCTCAAGTCAGCTGGGACCATAGTCACCAAGAAAACAATTGGTAACACACTACGCCATGAAGGACCGAAATCCTGCAGCGCCCGCAAGGTCCCCCTGCTGAAGAAAGCACATGTACAGGCCCGTCTGAAGTTTGCCTGAATGATTCAGAGGAGAACTGGGTGAAAGTGTTGTGGTCAGATGAGACCAAAATCGAGCCCTTTGGCATCAACTCAACTCGCTGTGTTTGGAGGAGGAGGAATGCTGCCTATGACCCCAAGAACACCACCCCCACTGTCAAACATGGAGGTGGGAATATTATGCTTTGGTGGTGTTTTTCTGCTAAGGGGACAGGACAACTGCACCGCATCAAAGGGACGATGGACGGGGCCATGTACCGTCAAATCTTGGGTGAGAACCTCCTTCCCTCAGCCAGGGCATTGAAAATGGGTCGTGGATGGGTATTCCAGCATGACAATGACCCAACACACACAGCCAAGGCAACAAAGGAGTGGCTCAAGAAGAAGCACATTAAGGTCCTGGAGTGGCCTAGCCAGTCTCCAGACCTTAATCCCATAGAAAATCTGTGGAGGGAGCTGAAGGTTCGAGTTGCTAAACGTCAGCCTCGAGACCTTAATGACTTGGAGAGGATCTGCAAAGACCCTCCTGAGATGTGTGCAAACCTGGTGGCCAACTACAAGAAACGTCTGACCTCTGTGATTGCCAACAAGGGTTTTGCCAACCAAGTACTAAGTCGAAGGGGTCAAATACTTATTTCCCTCATTAAAATGCAAATCAATTTATAACTTTTTTGAAATGCATTTTTTTGGATTTTTTTTGTTGTTATTCTGTCTCTCACTGTTAAAATACACCTACCATTAAAATTATAGACTGATCATTTCTTTGTCAGTGGACAAATATACAAAATCAGCAGGGGATCAAATACTTTTTTCCCCCTCACTGTATGTATGGCGTTGAACACACTGACTGGCAGAGGCAACTTGTATAAATGTGATTAACACAGTGTAACTGGTTTGGTTTTGGTGGAAAGTTCAGGAATTAAAATCTGGCACCAATCAATATGATGCGATCCGTTTACATAATGTAGCTAATACTTTTGCTGGAACGCTGAATTAAAATAAATCTGTTCTGGGATCATAAAGGGGCCATAGATTATTATTATTTTTTAACACTGGAAGGGATCCAAAACTGCACAAATTTAGAGACCCCCATATGTAGATTTCTCCAAATTTTCCCCCTTAGACACTGCATGTTCAGATGTCTTGCTTATTTTTAAACGTCAGTAAGCGTATCATTAAAATGGGAATGTGAAATCTAAATTTCCATACTTTTTTAGGTCTGCAAATGGGTGCCTTTATAGTATTCCATAGCTTTCCAGACGTTGTTCCACGAGCCCTGTGCTACTATGAATAAACCACACGCCTATAAAAACATATAAGGGAGGTTAGCCATACTGCTGACTCTGCGATTCATGCACAGGGATTTAATTGTCCATACCAAAAAAAGCAGTTTGCACTTAAATTCAACAGAATCACCAGATCACCACATTGAGTTGTAAGGCATAATTTAAGCTTCAGAACATCCTACCTTAGCGAACTCAGGGCTTATGGTGATGGGGGCACCACCATGTGTGTCTACACATGTGCAAATGTTATTTGATCAGGCCTTTTAATTCATGTGTGAAACTTGCTCCAATTTCCCTCCTCTAGCTGACCAAATATAAGAGGGACCACAGAGCCATGTGGTTCTTAATGGGTTATTTTTATAGAGAGGAAAAAAACCCCAACAAAAAACAATAACAGCCAGATATAGTTGTGCTTGAAAGTTTGTGAACTCTTAAGAATTGTCTATATTTCCACATAAAAATATCATAAAACATCATCAGATTTTCACACAAGTCCTAAAAGTAGATACAGTGAGCCCAATTAAACAAATGAGACAAAAATATTATACTTGGCCATTATTTATTGAGGAAAATGATCAAATATAACATATCTGTGAGTGGCAAAAGTATGTGAACCTTTGCTTTCAGTACCTGGTGTGACCCACTTGTTCAGCAATAACCGAAACTCAATGTTTCTGGTAACTGTTGATCAGTCCTGCACATCGGCTTGGAGGAATTTTAGCCCGTTCCTCAGTACAGAACAGCTTCAACTCTGGGATGTTGGTGGGTTTCCTCACATAAACTGCTGGCTTCAGGTCCTTCCACATTTCTATTGGATTAAGGTCAGGACTTTGACTTGGCCATTCCAAAACATTAACTTTATTCTTCTTTAACCATTCTTTGGTAGAATGACTTATGTGTTTAGGGTTGTTGACTTGCTGCATGACCCACTTTCTCTTGATTTAGATTCAGATCATGAACAGATGTCCTGACATTTTCCTTTAGAATTCGCCGCTATAATTCAGAATTCATGGTTACATCAATGATAGCAAATCCAGGCCCAGATGCAGCAAAACAGGCCCAAACCATGATACTACCACCACCATGTTTCACAGATGGGATAAGGTTCTTATGCTGGAATGCAGTGTTTTCCTTTCTCCAAACATAATGCTTCTCATTTAAACCAAAAAGTTCTGTTTTAGTCTCACCTGTCCATTAAACATTTTTCTAATTGCATACTGTTGACACATAGTTCACATACTTTTGCCACTCATGGATATGTAATATTGGATCATTTTCCTCAAAAAATAAATGACTAAATACAATATTTTTGTCTTATTTGTTTAATTGGGTTCTCTTTGTCTACATTTACACAAAAAGTATGTGAACATCTGATGATGATGATGTTGATTAGGTCATATTTATCCAGATATATAGAAAATTCTAAAGGTCTCACATACTTTCAAGCACCACTGTATAGAATCTAAAAACCTAGCAACAAAATGTACCAATGAAGATGGTGAAATTAGTTATTAGTTGAATGTGGTACATTTTCGGAAGAAAAGTCATTTGATTATATATATAAAAACACATACATACATATATTTATTTTATGCATTTTTTGTAAATGTATACATACATACATACAATACAGTATAGTACTCTGCCACATTCTTAATTTAAACACCACACTAAAAATATACAATATCTTTAAAATATTTTTAAGACCTCTTTGATAAATTCTCAGCTTTCATTAAAAATGTATTATTTAATTGTATTTCATTAAATAGATGGATTTTCCCCACTCCCTGTTAATATGTAGCACTTTTCACTTAAGAAACAAATTCAGGTTACTCTGATATCACTCCATCCAGGAAATAAATGGCTATTTAAACATGTATTCAACATTAACTATTATTCTACCCCCACTGTTCTTTCACTCTGTTGTATTCCACCTTGTTAAAGCTGTGCTTCCTAACAAAGTGGTATTGATACACGTACATTTACATGTTCTTCTCACATCAGTAATATATTTTGAAAAATAGAATATATACTGGATGTACTATAAAATAATAGGTATTCAGGAAAAGTGCTTGCACAATAAAGGCATTAACATTTCTTACAGCTTCCTTGAGGTTCTAAAAGCACTGAATACAAGGAATGAGAATGAAACCGAGAATGAGCAGAGTACTCAGATATAAAGAGCCAAGGAAAAAAGTTTATTCACCTTGCGGTGTAAGAGCTGGGTCTGCACGTTCCCTCCTCCCTCAATCTCGAAGCGGACGCTGTTAAAAAGAGCCACTGCATACTGCTGTCCGTACACCTTACGGAACTCGGTCATCACCTTTTGGGTATGAGCTGGAACGCACACACAAATACACACGCATCTTTTAGAGGGCTGAATAATTTGTACAACAGCTGTAACCAAACAACAAGCTGAAGCTTTCGATCAGAATGCAGGTGCGTATGTTAGTGATTGCTCATTGTAGGTAAAGAACATAAAGTCGACGAAAGGCCACATTCTTTTTATGATGCAGCCATTTCTCTTTGAACTTCTTTTTATAACATTTAGACAAAATACGACATGTGATCCCTCAGACACAAAGCATTTATTTTGGCTGCACATAAAGATCTGAAGTGTGACAGAGATGGAGCATGGAAGAGGGCCTATTGATAGTCATACAGGCATAACAATGGTGTACATTGGTCTTTCTGTAGGCGTATGTGTCCTAGCACTGTCTTCAGACAGACTCTATACACCGTTCATCAAAGCTATAAAAAAATAAAAAATATATATTAAAAAAATCAGTAGAACTATTCAGATAGAGCTGTTCATGTTCATGAACCTAAAAAAGACTTTGATCTGTTATCAGGAGATGATAAAACTACACACCCAGGGGGACAGAACAGAGCAAAACAAGGAGATGAAGACCACTTTAGAAAATCAGTACAGATTCAGTACTGAACATGAGACATGAAAGTGTTACTGTGTCATAAAATATACAAGCCAATTACACTCCAGTATGCAAATGCAGGACATGTACGTGAACACTGGCTTAACAAGGACAGGAAGCGGGTCATATGATTAAAAACAAACAAACAAACAAACAAACAAACAAATATGGATTTTTTGAGAAGCGTAAAAGTGTAAATACTTCTGTGGCTTTTCTATTATCTGCAGAACAAGCTTTCGGTGATGACTGGGATTCTAAACCCAGGATCACAGACAGTGTCAGGAGACTTATGAAGACAAGAGACATGGTTAAGTCTCTAGGCAGTTAGGCAAAGTAATGCCTGAAGGGAGTAAGACTAATATTTGCATGCTTAGTGTGTCACTTATATTACTGCGAAAAGCAATTTATATTTAAATACGGGCATGGAACAGGGCATGATTCTGTCTTGTTTGACGTGGTGCAGTTCACTTCACTATTACTTGTAAAGGAAGAAACAAGCCTAAAATTTCTCCCAGATTACTACAGAAATGTCCGTGTTTGGCTCTGAGCCAAACCATGGCTTGGGGAATGTTCTGGTTTGCTAAAGGTGGACTGGTGAGCTAGTGTGTGTGTGTGTGTGTGTGTGTGTGTGGGTTCAACAGCAGGAAGGAATCGACAGTTAGCAGAGGAAGAGAAGGAAGGCTGTGTGTATGTGTGTGTGTGTTTGTGTGTCGTGACTCATATAGTAACATCCTTTATCCTCCAGTAACATACACCGTTGCCTTATACTGCACTAATCTAAACATTTTATTGTTTTGTATTTTAGGTAACAAGTAAGTAACGGATTGCACAATACATGTGAACCAAACACCACTCAAATGTAGGATCTATCGCCTCACACAAACAAACACACACACACAGTACTGTAGACTTTACTAAGGATTTCTATTGAATTTTTTTTATTGGTTTGTGAACTTTTGTGTGTGTATATATATTATTATATTTATGTGTGTGTCATAATTCCTCTCCAGATTCTTAGGACAACAAAGAATATTACCCAGAGACAGGACACAGTGTGTCATGTATTTGTCAGCTTAATGGAAAGCAGGTTTACAAAACATCTCTTCCCTTAAAGCCAGCAAACCCACAAGGTGGAAAAGTAAACAAAGCCAATACACATTTGATTTTATTCCAGTTGATCCAGAGTAGTAAACTGCATGCAGGTATCGTATCAGGGTAACATCGCTCAGCATTACATTAGGTGAGCAGAAAAGCATCTCAGAATGCACAACACGTAAACATTGAGGCTCCGATCCCTTCAGTCAGGTGTGAATTTCAGGCCACTGTTGCCTCAAATTCCTGCTCTTGGCTGACAGGTGTGGAAATCGATGTGGTCTTCTACTGTGGTAGCCAAGCCGCCTCATGGTACGTTACGTTAGGCATTCTGAGATGCTTTTCTGCTCACCACGGTTATAAAGGGTGGTTATTTGAGTGACCATAGACTTCCTGTCAGCTCAAGCCAGTCTGGCCATTCTTCTCTGATCTCTCTCATCAACAAGGTGTTTCCCTCCACAGAACTACCACTCACAGGATTTTTTTTTTTTGACTTGGCCATTCCAAAACATTAACTTTATTCTTCTTTAACCATTCTTTGGTAGAATGAGGTGTGTTTAGGGTCATTGTCTTGCTGCATGACCCACTTTCACACCATACTGGGTAAACTCTAGTTGTGTGTGAAAATCCCAGGAGATCAGCAGTTTCTGCAATACTTAGACCAGCCTTCTCTGGTACCAACAACCATGCCACTGTCAAAGTCACCGAGATCACATTTTCCCCCTCATTCTTGATGGGAACACTTGATGTGAACATTAACTGAAGCTCTTCTCCTGTATCTGCATGGTTTTATGCATTCTGCTGCTGCCATGATTGGATAATTGCATGAATTGTGCACAGTGACTGTATGTTGTTAACATCCATGATTTTTCATTATTGTGGCATTAAAATTGGGTTTTGCCACCCACCTGTACTCCTTTCCACTGAATGTCAGATCAACCTAAGTTCTTTCTGGCTACCAAAGGTCAGTACTGCTGAAGGTGTAAAAATGCTCATTAATAGCCAAATTAATCACTATACTCAAGCTCCCTAGATAATAACCAGACACTTCCATACCAGTGTGTGTGGGTGTGTTGATTCAGCTGCCCACTGCCTCATTACCTCTCTAGGGGATGCGCTTTAATAACAAATACGGACCTTCCAACATGCATGCGCCGTACCGCTCTATTACGTTCACTACAGAAAGGGATGACTAACCTCCTCTCCCTCATACCTGCACTCTGAGTCAGCACAATTTCACTCATCTGCTCTCATACACAGATTTAGTGATTGCCACAGCTGTATAATGAAAGAAAGTAAGCATGACTGAGATAGAGCTTTAAAAAAAAAAAAAATACAGCAAATATGAAGGCTAAAAGCATCACGATTGTACTGTATATCATAATTAATTCAGCCAACTGAAGAACAAAATTTGGATAAATATACAGTGCATGTTGCTTTGAATTATAATACAACTATTCCTTACTCACAATAATTCAGTAGACCTTTTAAAAACTTCATATAAACACAATTTATACAAATATAAATTGTGAAAAAAAAATTGTGATCAAGATTAAAATTCAGCGATCAGCCATAACATTAAAAAAGACTGACAGGTGAAGTGAATAACGCTGATTATCCATTACACTGGCACCTGTCAACGGGTGGGATAGGGATAAGGTGTCAAGGAAAAATGGGCAAGCGCAAGGATCTGAGCGACTTTGGAAAGGGCCAAATTGTTATAGCTAGACGACTGGGTCAGAGCATCACCACAGAAGAACCACTGTACCACAAATTGCTGAAAAAGTTAATGTGCTGTGATAGAAAGGTGTCAGAACACAGAGCTTGCTGTGTACGGGGCTGCGTAGCCACAGACCAGTCAGAGTGCCCATGCTGACCACGTCCACCGCCAAGAGCGCCTACAATGAGCATGTGAGCATCAGAACTGGACCATGGAGCAATGGAAGAAGGTGGCCTGATCCAATGAATCATGTTTTCTTATGCATCATGTGGATGGCCGGGTGCGTGTGCCATCTCTTCCCCAGGTAAGTGACGCACCAGGATGCACTATGGGAAGAAGGCAAGCCAGCAGAGGCAGTGTGATGCTCTGGGCAATGTTCTGCTGGGAAACTGTGGGTCCTGGCATTCATGTGTATGTTACTTTATCTTTGATGTACCACCTACCTAAACATTGCTGCAGACCAAGTACACCCCTTCATGGCAACAGTATTCCCTAATGGCAGTGGCCTCTTTCAGCAAGATAATGCGCCCTGCCACACTGCAAAAATTGTCAGGAATGGTTTGAGGAACATGACAGAGTTCAAAGTGTTGACTTGGCCTCCAAATTCCCCAGATCTCAATCCAGTCGAGTATCTGTGGGATGTGCTGGACAGACAAGTCCGATCCATGGAGGCCCCACCTTGCAACTTACAGGACTTAAAGGATCTGCTGCTAATGACTGTGCCAGATACCACAGCACACCTTCAGAGGTCTTGTGGAGTCCATGCCTTGATGGGTTAGCGCTGTTTTGGTGGCACAGGGCGGACCTACAGTTGCAATCAAAATTATTCAACCCCCATTGCAAATCAGGTTTATTGTCAAAATTTGCAGACTTTCAGCTGTTTGCAATGAACAAAATCAAACAAAAGCTATTGATATAGTTCAAAACAACGAATGCTTCAAGTGGTTTCCCCAAATTCAACTGAAAATGCAACTTATAATGACTTCTCCAGTTTTTTTTCCCCCTCCACTTCTCCAAAATTATTCAACCCCTTCATGGCAAGCATCTTGGTTAGTAGAGCACCCTTGTGCTGTTATGACCTTCCGCAAATGAGATGCATAGCCAGACACCAGCTTCTGGCAGCGTTCCTGAGGAATCTTAGCCCATTCCTCATGAACAATGGCCTCCAGTTCAATAATATTCTTGGGTTTGCGTGCTGCAACCGCCTTCTTCAAATCCCAACAGAGATTTGCTGGGGGGTTCAAGTCAGGTGACTGTGATGGCCCTGTAGAATCTTCCAGGATTTCTTCTGCAACCAAGCCTTGGTGGAATTTGAGGTATGCTTGGGATCATTGTCCTGTTGGAAGGTCCAATGACACCCAAGCTTCAGCTTCCTCACAGACAGCATGACGTTTTCTCCTAGGATTTCCTGATACTTCAATGAATCCATCTTGCCTTCCACACGCTGCAGGTTTCCAGTGCCAGAGGATGCAAAGCAGCCCCAGAGCATCACCGAGCCACCACCATGCTTGACTGTGGACAGAGTGTTCTTTCTTCATTCTTCTTTCTCCAGACATACCTCTGATTCATCGTGCCGAAAAAGTTCCAGTTTTGTTTCATCGCTCCACAGAACAGAATCCCAAAATGTCTGTGGCTTATTTATATGATTTTGAGCCAACTTTTCTTGTGCTTTTGGGTCAGAAGTGGTGTACGTCTTGGAGTTCTGGCATAGTAACCTTCTGCGTTTAGTATGTGCCATACTGTGCTCACTGAAACCTCAGTGCCTGTTACCACCAAGTCATGCTGCAGGTCTTTTGCAGTCACTCGAGGGTTTTTCACAACCTGCCTTCTCAGAAATCTGGTTGCAGCCGTTGATAGCTTCCTTTTTCTGCCACGTCCAGGTATTTCATGTATTTTCTGCCCCTAGCCAGTTCAGGTATTTCATGCATTCCAGCTCAAGCACATCTGGTGCAACTAATGAAGTCCTTGATTAGTTGCATCAAGTGTGCTTGAGACAACACCTGTTTTGCATATTTGTGCTGTTGTTAGAGATTCTATTCAGGGGGTTGAATAATTTTGAGACTGGAGAAGTCATTATAAGTTGCATTTTCAATTGAATTTGGGGAAACCACTTGAAGCATTCATTGTGTTGAACTATTTCAATTTCTTTTGGGATGAGAGAGAAATAGTAAAGAGCTCACTGTTGCATATGTCGTGTCACCATACTAGCTTCAGGGGCATGCTCATACCTGCTTTCTCTCACTCTTTGTCTATAGGCACGCTGCTCTAATGAGTTCAGTGAATGAGGGTTACCTGCAGGTCCTGGTTGGAATTTCCTGTGTTAACGTGGCCCTTTAACCTACTGATCTAGTGTGTATCCAACTGAGCCATCCTTACAAACTAAAGCCCAGAGCACATACTTCATGTCTTTCTGCTCTGACCAAAATATTCAACGATTTACCCAAAACCAGCATAATCTCCTCCCAAACTGCAGAAATAAATCCGTAATGTCAATTAGCTTAGCTTTAATATCGCTGTTAGTGCGTCGTTGCAGCTACTGGATATGATAGCTGGACACAATCAATTAATAGTTCATTATTATCCTGGACAAGACCACTCCCATCAGAAAAGTGATCAGTCAGAAGTACTTTCTATTGATTTTCAGTGATGCTCCTCTCTAAGGGGATGAGTGGACCCAACCCATGGCAGGAAAATGCCTCTGTAACATAATATAGCCACAGTTTTTTCCCTTTAATTGGTCACCTATCGGTACTTGAACTGAAAAGAGGCTGATGGGGCTTCCATAGTGAGAACCACTCTTACAAAACACAATAGGATATGTCAGTGTAAGAGCAGTATTCAGGGACTGATCTGATGTCAAATTTCAAGCCACGGTTCTAGACACACGTCTTCCTGAGGAATTCCCAGAATTCTTACAGGCTGGTGCTCTCCAACCAATATGGGAATGACTTTTCTTACAGCCACATTCCAAAAAACACTTTCTAGATGTTTAAATGTATAAATCAATTGCATTAGTAATGTAGTAGTAGTGAGTTAAAATTTTAGCCACTGGACATTGGTCCTGCCTGGATAATTAGTCAATATAATATACACTAACAAAGCAATACATCTGTGCTAGAAGGTTTTATTCATGAATTTAAAAATTTGGGGCTGACAATAAATGTGTGGAAGGAACAATATGCTGTTTTTGACTTGAGAGAGCAGACACTTGCCACCACTCTAAACACACGTAACCAGCAGAGAAATCACAGCTTGAGCACATTTCATTTCCCATTTCCTGTGTCTCAGCGTCATGCATTCTGTAAGCTTCCATGCTAACACTAAGGAGTTGCTATAACATCAACTGCAAAACTACTGTACACTTCACAGAACCCACATCACTGACGAACTCTGATGTGTAAAACCTGAAGTTCTTGCCAATTTACCCCCCTCAGCCAAGGACCTCACTAAAACATGCCTGTACATGCAGTGGTTCAGACTGACACCTGTGAGACTCACCAGACCTTAAACACACCACTCTGCATTATAACAAATTGGTTTCAAATAGGGGACATCACATCAGTTCTAGTGAGCACAAAGACATTTAAAACACAGAAGCACCAAATTCACTTTACAGGGGTGTATATGATGTCAATGTTTTGGGCTAAGTAAAAGATTTTATATGTATATTGAAGACTTAAGAACTGTGGTATTACACAGTGTCTTAATTCAATCCACAAAAGGACACCTTTAGATGTTAGGTTAATGGAAAAATCCACTGAGTGACTTGAATATTAATCTTCATAATTAACACATGACCTTCAATAGCATTCAATTTATTTTATAATGAAATTATGAGTTTACTTCTTTCCAACATTTTAAAAAGATTTATCTACATTACCCGCAATGCTGCGTGACTACCTGCTGATAGTGGTGATGGTGGGATTTAATCCTCACTTCATCTCTACCTAATGAGAGTGATGCAGCAGGGCTTTAGTACTTTAGTCGAAAATTGGATTTCTCAGTATTATGGCATTAAATGTCACTGGACAATATAGTCAGTGAGAAAACAATATTTTTAAGGAGCTAATAGTAAAACCTGATGCTTGGAATCATTGAAATTCTTGGTCATATTAAACACCAGTGTCACTGCACTAGCAATGTCCTCCAGTGACAAACTTCACATGGGATTAATGCAAATAGAGCACTAACCAACAAACCATCACCAGAATTACTAAACACATGACAAACATTTCAATATAAACATATGGAATGTGTTTCAGGGTGGAGTTTTCTCTTAAGGAAGATAAGTACCAACTTAAAATTGACCATAAACAGTGTCTTTTTAAAGGCCATTTGAAGTCCCAGACGGTGGACATATGCACATCTCTGATCATGCTACACTGTGTGCTGTATATTCATACTGAATATACAGGATCCAAGCTGTAACGTTCTGGATATTCTGAATGTTGTGTTCCCTCATTTGAGTGTATTTACATTTATTCAACTGCCAAAGGCTTTTATTCAGTGGGTTTTAGGCAGAATTCACTCCCACTCAACACAAGTATACAAGTGCAGAATTAAGCAAGTGTATGAACAAGACTGGGAGTCCAGCTACAGATTACAGAGTCATGACATTCCGCAATACACACTATTAAGAATAAGAAAGTAGTAAGATTAATCATGAGGACACTTGGATAGACAAACTCATATACCCAGGCTCAAATGGAGCACGTCGATGGTGTTTTTGCACCATCTGTTAAATCTACAGAAATAATGGTACCAAATAAAGGTGCCATGAAGGGCATATCTGATGAACCTGGGAAGGTGCATGTGGCGTATCTTTTATTAGCTTTTAGAGAAACGATCGAGGAACCAGTGGTCAATCATGTACCTTCTATATTCACGTTTCCAGGTGAATGAGGATGCTGAAGGTAAAAAGATTGTACCCTTGATGGCATGACACCAGCAATAAGAGAAAAAAAAAAGTACAATTTGGTACCTTTATTTCTGGGATTTTAATAAATCGATGGCATTTGATAGAGCTATTTTTCCCATTTAATTACCAACACAGTTTCACACACACACACACACACACACACGCTACTCCTCAGGGTGGAATACCTCTGATGACCAAGGAACAGCATCCACCTGTAAGTAAGTAAGTAATAGAGCGAGAGAGAGAGAGAGTGTGTGTGTGTGTGTGTGTCTTACCTGTAATTACCTGTCGCCTTCTCTCGTCCAGGTGAGTAGAAACTACATCCCCCATGGTGAAGAGATACTATTACCAAAAAAAAAAAAAAAAAAAAGATCCAGAGAAACTAGTCCTTGCAATAAGAAAAAAAAGGTTTAGTATTGGAAACTATTCAAAAACCTAAAATAAATCTGTGCGTTCTCTCCTCAGCGCCTTCCATGAGAACACACCACACACTACAGATCAGCAAACTCAATAAACTTCCACAGGTGTGTGATGAAATGTAGCCGAAATCAACAGCCTTTTCTTTCACTAGAGAGGAATGGAAAAGGTGGGGTTGCTATTTTGAACACGCAGTGCGCAAAATTATAGCTGAGCTGAGCTCACACACACTCACTCACACACACTCTCACTCACTCACACACACTCTTTTCTCTCTCTCTCTCTCTCTCTCTCTCCCCACGAGCGTCCAGACTAGTCTAACGTGTTCAACAGGGTTGCCATATATTGTTTTTTCAATATTTCTCAATCAAGTAGTGATTTAAATCTCTTTCACCATAAAGCAACTCTCAGAGCAATCTCAAATTTTGTTAACTTTCAGCAAACTCGCGCTCACAAAGACAATTTCCGCAGTAGAAATGGTATTAGAAATTACCGAACCTTTAATAATATCAATCTGGCAACCCTATGGTTAACCTGTGGTTGATGGGCGGGCGTGGCTTAGGGTTGTGGCGAAGTAAGCGGAAGGGAACGCCCTAATTAAATTTGTATTTATTTATTTTATTTTATTTTTTTTATAACCGCACTGCTTTTTGTGTTTATATGTATGGAGTGTCTGCATGTTTTGAGTTGGACGTTGGGAAAATGATTGGATTTTTATATACCAGCCGTCAAAATTGGACTACCTGGGAAAACATCATAAACAAAAATCATAAACAAAAATATAATTTGTGTAGTTTACCTATTAAACGATTATTTCTTCCGAAACAAAACTGAATCATAAGCGGGTTCACTGCATTGGTTAAGCAAACAGTTTTAAGTGGATTTAAAGATGAAGGTAGGCTATTCAGTTAGATGGCGTTAAAACGTGTTTTGGAAATAAGATACTGACCTCTGGTGGACAAATGTGGCTTAAAACGCTATTGTTTAAAAAAAAAACATTTATACAACACTATAATCTAAATATTTAATTCTAAAGCGAATGAGCAAGGAATTATGTTTAGCTCGTTACTAAAATTATCATCTCATATCTAAATGATGTATTTTTATGTATTTATATATATATATATATATATATATATTATGTGTCAATATAACCAGCTCGTTAATCGGAAAACATCTAACCATCGCTCTACCATCCCATAATTATCTGGCTTTGCGCCATCTGCATCGTTGGAGAAGCAGGACAGAGCAACAGCACTACTGCTATGGAAGACCAAAGGTGTCAAAAACATCTAAACCCCCCCACAAAAAAAAACAAACGTCTTCTTCACATGCTATCTACAGAGTGTCTCAAACGTGTGACTCCACACGTTAGAGAAATTAACACGTCTGAGCAAAATGGCTTCCAAAATTTTCATATGTTTTATACAAATTTTTCATACACAAGAACAAAGTATTGAAATCATTCTCATGGCTCGATTGGAAAGCTGTAGCAAGGTTGCGATGGACTTTGACGGGAAACATGGCAACACACATCACACGTGACGCTGTTGCCAAACTTATTAACAAATTCAAAAAGACTGGAAGTGTTGTGGACCGACCGAGAAGTGAACGTCCACAAACTTCTGCTGAAGAAGGCACAACCTGCGTGGTGCTGGCAAACATAGTCCCCTCTGTATGGAGACTTTTGGGACACCCTGAATATTGAGATCTGTCCATACATAATACACGTTACATTAAAAAATACTTTAACAGGCTACTTTAAAACGAACATTCCAACTTTGCAGATATTGTAAATGTGCAGTTCAGTTAGCAAGCTGTTCATAGATATGCACTATAAAACAGAATGCAAAATATTGCATTACTGGGTGCCATTTTTTCACTTAGAATAGCAAAAATCCATTTTTCCCCTGCCTACCTAACATAAGCCTATCTAAAGAAATATGGAACAGACATTGCATGGATCAGGCAAGAATATGAGTCATAGAACAGCTCACAAAAATATTTGTATTGATAAAGCTAGTGAAATAACTTAATAGACGGCACTAAGCAGTGGCCTCTTGACTCTTTATTAATGCATACCAGTAATTAATAGTTTGAGGATTTTCGTCCATTTTCTCCCCAAACCGGAGTACCCGGAGGAAACCCCCGAAGCATGGGGAGAACATGCAAACTCCGCGCACATAGGGTGGAGGCGGGAATCAAACTAAGCCCCTTCAGCTAAATAATTTACATAAATGCATATGATTGGATAAACCACAACAGAAAAAAAATATGCGAAAAAAAAAGATGAGCTGGTTCACGTTAAAAAAAATTATTATTTTTTTTTTTTTAAATAGAGTGCTGAATTACTTTGTTGGGTCTGCATCCAGACTGGTGTCCACTTGACAACCCCTGGCCTATGTCATCTTCTTTGTCCAGGTTGTAATGAGTTGCACACATTTTCCCCCATTTGGCCTTCCATATCGTAGACAGCATCCTTTAAGGGAGGTGCGGCTGTGCACTGACGTTTCCAGCCCGGTCTCTGCAGTGAACCGCTCTCTGAGGACCCTATCCACACACACACACACACACGCGCGCGCGCGCTCACACACGCACACGTACACACGTATCTCGCACACAAACACGGGAGCGCAGTAGAGCGCAGGAAGGAGAAAGGAGGAGAGGCAGAGAGCGGAATATTGCGTTAGCGTTCAGCAAGAGCATCATGGCACCCATTGGATTAAAGGCGGTGGTCGGAGAAAGTAAGTAGCTGTGAAATTTATTCCCTTCGCCAGTCAGTACAGTACATATGTATATCTGTCTGTGTCTAAATCTATATATATATATATATATATATTTGTTTTTTAATCAAATGCGTTGGAGGTGTTGCGGACGTGCGCATTTTGGTGGCCGCTTCTATGGATGCTGTTAAATAGTGGTGTGGATTGAATCAGGGAGGCTGAAATATTTACTGTTATTCGGGCAAACACAGATAGTATTTATTTATTTATTTTTTTATCCTTGGATAAAAAACAAAACAAAAACAACAACCTCTCTAGTTTGATGTACAGAAAAATCGAGAAACGCCCGTATTTTGGATAGACATGAACGCACGAATGATGCTGCGTTTCCTTATAGCACTGTAACTACAGTATATATATATATATATATATATATATATATATATATATATATATATATATATATATATATATATAATCGTTGCAGTTCAAAATCGTCGATCCAATAGCACTGATTTACTTGTGATGCTGATGCAGGGACGTGGAGGATTAGCATTCACATTTCAACTAAGCCTCACCCTTGTAATAATGATAGTGATATTGATAGTGATAGTGAGTGATCACCACTGTGATAAGGATATGTTACATGGTGTGAATCCTCTGCACTGAGCGCATCACATGGCGTCAAATTTGTAAAATTATAATTGAGCTCCTTTTTTTCCCCCCCTACTCTTCCTCCCCCGGATGCTGAGGATAAATGGCGGAATGGTGCAGGTGGTTGGTGGATGGAAAATGCGCATCTCTCTGCCGCCTGCTATTTCCCTTTGCTCCCGTTATATGTCTGCTCATGCATCATGCAGTGACTAATGTGCGAGTTAATACAGGAATAATGTGACACACTGTCGATGTGGCCTTTCCTCGTATCAGCCCTGAAATCAAGCATCCTTACCGAAACGATGCCTTTAACCCCTCCCTTATGGACCCGAGGCCTTAGAATTGCCCTCAGCATCCTTTATAAATATTCTATATTGTTCTGGGCTGTACTGAGAGATCATGAATGATCAGACTGACCTGGCTCAGACGGATCATAACCATCTTCACTTTCATATCTAATTAATCTTGGCGTATAGGCACATTTTCACCCCTCCCTGTATTCTTTGGATATTTCTTGCGCGTGACATTTTCAGCAGTAAATCAAGGTACCAACCCTGGAGCCCTTTATTATTATGAACGCAGTGACTGAAATGAAGTTAAATAATACTATTAATAGCCACCCGGGCTGTACACATGCTGATTATATAGTTATAATCCTTAAAGCGAGTTATAAATGGAGTCTGCTTTGTGTTACACCGTGCATGTTCATGCAGAAGGAATCGGTTTGTTTGAAACGCGTTGCTGTTTACCGCAGTGAGCACCTCCACGCCTTTATTAGTGTTGTGCATTAGATTAATGTGGTGTTTAATCTTCATTATGAGTCATGATGGCGCTGCAGTTTCTCTTTGTCTTGGCCTCCCATTTATTGCATGCGCTACAAACATCTCCTGCCTCAAAAATGTTCGATTCCCGAAAAGCATCGTGATATTTTTTTTTTTTTTTTTTTTTTGAGTGAACAAGGAGAATCGATTCTCATGCACGAGCGAATCGGACGGAGGGGGTTGACAAAACAATCAGTCTTGCTAAAGCTCAAGCGTGGTTTTTACACCATCTGGGTGCCTCACAGTGTGTTAATGTGCACCAGGGGTGCTGTAAAGGAGGGATGATTCAGGGAACTCAATGGCCATGGAATGGGTCTAAAAGTGCAAATCAAAATAGGTGTTAAAAATTCGGAGCCATAAATAAAAAATACAAAGTAGTTTTGAAGATATTTTAATTTTATAGTTCATCATTTCCAGGTTTTTTTTTTTTTTTTTTTTAAATTGTAACGATTCATCCCGTACTTGTCTTGACCCAGTTAAATGCTCTCTAGAAAGTGGGGGCGGGTCTTGCTCTACAGTAGCAGCTCACTAGGAGCTGGTTCGTCAGTACATTTTTGGCTATGCATCTTCCAGCATGGGGGTCACAGGTTAGCACATTTGCCTCGCACCTCTGAGGTTGGGGGTTCGAATCTCGCTTCTGCCCTGTGCATGCTCTCCCCGGCAGTTTCCTCCGGGTACTCTGGTTTCCTCCCCCAGTCCAAACACATACATTGTAGGCTGATTAGCATTTCCAAATTGTCTGGAGTGTGTGTGTGTGTTTGTGCCCCGCGATGGGTTGGCACCCCGTCCAGGGTGTCCCCCGCCTTGGGACAGTCTCCCCTGCGAGCCTGTGTAGGATAAATGGATGGATGGATCTTCCAGCACACTATTGCCTTATCCAACCATCCCTTGGCTGACAAAGAAATGGTTGGCGTTTATTCATTTTGAAGAGGGTGAAAGTTCGCGGTTGTGTGACAGACACTTTTCAGAGGAGTGTTTCACCAACTTGAGGCTGTTTAATGCCAGGAATGTCTTGCTACCTCAGACTGATCGAGAATGTGATTCTGTCTTTATAAACTATCGGGGTATATTATATTTTATCGAGTTGTGTAATATTTAATTAACCCGAACCCTTTAGCTATAAGCCTGCCATTCAAACTTATCATATAGTTTCCGGTGATGATCCTGCAGCTCTCCGTAGACCTTGGTTCAAACATGTACAGCATAATTCCATAAACACATGGCAACTCTAGGATCTAGGATATTGTCCTCATTCAAGTCGACGGACATGGGTGAAGAAATCTGCCACAGTTGGAAAATGAAATGCTGTTGTTAAGCACTTTGCTGCTTTACATATTTAGCTAGATCTCTAAGCTACTGTCAAGTTTATTTCGATTCAGCAGGGTTTTTTTCTATCTCAAATGCTTGTGTAAATCAGTTAAGCACTTCAATATGTCATCACTGTGACTTCCTGTTTCAAAAGGAAATACGTCAACATGCAGAATCAAATCATGGCTCTCAAGGGGACTTTAAGTGAGAAGCTGTTGGGGAGCATTTCCAGTATCCACTTGTTAATTGGAAACACAACATTTCTAGCCTTGCCACTAACCCTACATTCACAATAGCATGTAACGAATCAGTCTTGTCACTACTGTTTTCACTTGTGAGTGTGCAGTGTCCAGTGTTTGAAGCAATATAAAGTCCGTAAAGGATTTCGCAGAGATTTTTCATGATTATTGCGGCCAAAAATGCTTGATTTTGCTGCGACTTTTTTCAAAATTTGCGATGCAATTTGCAGAGTTTTTTGTGCTTTATTTTGGAAAACTACTTGAAATTGCTGAATTGCAATTGCACAAAATAGCCTTTCGCAGTTATGTTTGTTGGTAAATGAGACCTTTTAGCTGTACTCATGTTCCACGTATGTGAATCGAAGAGGGCTTTGGCTGAATGCACGTTGTGATGACGTCACATGACGTGTCTTGGCCCAAATCTATGGAAAATCTGCAGTAATTTTGAAAAATTGCAAGCTCCTGCGACTATTGCAGAGTTTCCTTGATTTTGCATTCATTTCTGTGATCGCAAAATTGCAAAATCCTGGAGGGATTGAATATAGTAGTAATATATACGGTAGCTTCTAAAGCGAACTAGTTAACCATGAATAAAATACTAATGCTCTAAAGTCAGTGTGAAAGTTGCTTGTTGGAATAAATGTTATGTGCTAGACTTCATACTAGCTTCATTAGCAAATTAGCACAGAAATCTAAATGTGCTATCTATGTACACTCACCAGAGATGTCAACAATCTCTGGTACTTCCTTCCAAGCTTTATTTTACTTCATAATGTATCATTTCTAAGGTGAAAGTACTGTACACTTATAAGATTTTCTTCCATTTTTGTGTCACAAACAGTAAATGGGAACAACTTGTAGGTAGGAACTAAAGTGGTGAGTGGGAAACTGGGGGGGAAAAAAAGGCACTGTAGGATTGGTCTGAGGAACCGTTTGAGCCAGTTGCTTGGATTTGTTGCTTTACTGAATCATACCTAACTTATGTAGAATTGAGAAAATCAATCAAATTCAACTTGACATTCCAAGATTCCAGTGGACATTATTCATTACAGTATCATGGCATCCCCTGGCTATGGCTCACTGACCCCTGGAGTCCCTGGAGCACAACTGTGTATAGAACCATGTATGTAGGTTATGTGCTTATTAAAGAGATCATTTTGGCATCAGAGGTGGTTTGCTAAGAGCTGATATTGCAGATGTAACAAACTAACGCAAGTATGACTGTTCAAGACGTTGAGATTTTAGAAGTACCCTTCGTAGGATGGCTATGTTGTTAAGGGCAGTGGTGTTGTCAATGGGAAGACCTGTTATTTTGGAGGAAATTACAGTAACCTTGGTGCGTGTGTTTGTATCGGTGAACTTGGTGAACAAGGGGGCTGAACAGTACATTAGAATGGGTTTGAAAATTATTTTTATTCTCAAATGTGAGTCCAAGTGCACACTTGAATACTGTGCATACTCATCAACTACAGTTGCCTGATTAATGGGTGTAAGGTTGAGAACAGAATCACATGATGTGGAGGTGCCATTTCTTTTATTTTGGAGACGTTTTAGATAATTATGTCAAAATGTTGATTCTTCAGTTGAGTCTTTTGTATGAGATTAAATTTGCTGTGGGATGAAATGAAGTTTAGGCTACACTGGATAAAAGTGTAGTTGTATAAGACAGAATCTTTGAATGAATGGAAATGATGTTCTAAACAGGGATGGTACTCCATTTCTCTGAATGAATCTGTTCCTTTGTTTACCCCATGCTGTGAATGTAGTCTACTCTCCATTGATTGCTGGTGAGCACTTTTTTGCTATTTTTTTGTAAATGGTGGTAGATTTGGCAGGGCTAATTTACTACAAGATTTATTAGGGGAAGACAGAAAAGAAGAAGTGTAAGAAATCCAAAGCATGCTTTCATTATGGATGGACTTGAAGAATGAGGAAGACATTTCAGACACATCTAGTTTGTGTCCTCAGCAAGTTGTTGACCAATGTTTTGGTTATGAACTGTGGTGTTCTCTCCTTGAGTTGTGTTCTGGCTAGCATCTTTATTTTGTCTCGATAGCTACAAGGTGAATGTATGTTGTGCTGATGGTTTTGATCTGGACTATATTTGCTCCCTTAGCCATTCAGTGTTTTCACATACCTGCGTGTTCATGAGTCCGTCAGCCAGAACACGTCTCGCCGATGTGTGTAGTGCAGCAGGTGGTGGGATTAGTTACAGCACTGATGTGCATCACGTCGCCATGAAATGTCTTACTTTTAGACTTACACTTAGCTATAAACCAAATGAAAACTTGTTTTGGGGAAAGTCAGTAAGTACTGTAGTAGGGGTTTTCTTTTTGTTTGTTTGTTTGTTTGTTTGTTTTCTGATTGTTGAACCTTCTTGTTCACTGGGCAACTACGAATAAAAAACGAATATCGGAGCTGCTTGTACAGGGTATCTCTGCTATTGATTTGTTCGCTCCTGATTTAATGACATTCACGTACATAAACAGTAATGACATTTAAATGCTGTAAATATAAAATATAAATATAAATGAGTTGACCGTCTTCAGGAATACAACTACAGTGTTACTATTTCAGCTTCACTTGACAACGTTGCAGCGTTTTGTTAATAGTAAAGGTGATTGTGTGGTTTGTCATAAACAACATTAATAATATTGCTGCTGACTATCAAGACAGTTTCATCCAAAAACTGATTTTTATTAAGAATACATCGCTTCTGGCAGTGATTTCAGGTTCTTCTGAGCACATTAGCAAACCCACTTCACACTGTATCTGAAAGACACATTTAAGACGGTCTGTATTTATGTACCTTTGTAAATTTACAAAATCGGATCAAATAGCAGCACCGAAATGAATCTGGCAACACCACGGAGATATTTTTGTTGCCTAGTACATCTGTTCATTATTAAATTGCAATACCTGCTCTTACAGTGGCGTCTGCTTTATGAAATGACATTCAGATTCGTCCCAAATGGCCGAGTACTATGGAGGGGGACGCGTCAGTGTTCTTACTGTGATGGGTGTAGCTTTTGGTAAATGATAACGTCTAATGTTACTACTAAATGTTGCTGATTGGTCAAACACACAAGATTCACAGGATGACTCAAAAAAGCTATTTTTTAAAAGCCGTTTTTACTAGGGGTGGGAGAAAAAAATCGATGCAACGATTCTGAATCGATTCTCAAAAATTCTGAATGGATTCTGCGTTCAATTCAAATCGCGTCTGTGCGTGCGCCAGGAACAGTAATGAAAGAAATCTTCATCATCATTTTTAAGATGGCAATACTGTCATACAGAGATTCCAACTACAAACAGAAAGTATAGAAACTCCAATTTTGGTTAAAATGTAAAGTCGATGTATTTACACAGCAGAAGAATTAATTAGGAAAAAAATGTATATCAAGAATCGTTTTGGAATCGGATCGTGACTCCCAGAATCGGAACTGGATCGGATCGTGAAGTGCCTAAAGATTCCCACCCCTAGTTTTTACCTAATCACAGATTGCTGAAGCTTGTTTTGTATGGAATTCCTACAGGACAGCTATCAGAGAGGAACATTTCGACACATTTGTAGTGAGTCAAAACAATAAAGAACAACGACTTCAGTCTCAACCCCCATCATGTTCCTTTTGCTAATAGACTTTTGCTGTATGCCGAAGTGAAGTAACTGTTGCACAGATTGTATCGCTTCAGTTATTTTACATTTGGTCCTGCATGCTGCAATGCAGTGAAAAAGGAATTCGCCCAGGAACTGTTTGCTCCCTTGTTCAGGATAGCTCTTGAACTGTTTAGTTCCATAAAATGTTCCAGAACTTTGCGGGATGCAAACCATAAAGCAGTGACTTTCAATTACACATGACTCCTTTAATGTGCTTTCGGTTCTGTAATAGATTGAGATTATATTGTGTTAGTATTGAAGGTGTTACGTTTAACACAGCACTAGAGTGATAATAAATCTCACTGCCGGTTCTCTGAGGAATACATTACCCAGAATTCATTCTGTGCAAGCAGATTACCTTTCTATGAAATCAGCCTTAGCATAGAGCCCACAGGAGAGATAAATCAGACGAGCTGATAGCTGATAAGAGCGGTGAGAGGCATGGTTGTGGCCAAGTGTCATATCATAGCTTTGTCGAATTCTTTCATCTGATTGGTCAGAAGTTGTTGATTAATTTTCTATACCAGCAGCTCTGAAAGTAGTTCTGGTTGCAAGGTTTATATTAATGCACTATATCTGCTATGTTATTGTTTCTATAGTAACGACTTACACAGGGACGTGTATGGTGGACGCACTACATAATCTAAAATGAATAATGAATGGATTAAAAAAAAAACATATTGCTATTTACCAAAGAACAGCATATAATTGTTGATATGGTGAAGATTTCTGTAAGGAAATGTTTATTTATTTAAGATTTATGGAAATAGTCTCAAGGGTCAGTGCTTGGTAACAGTCAGATGCTTTCCACAGGAAAGTCATCGGGATGAAGGAATTTGCTTTTTGCACTTTCTTAATAACATATTATGCATTTTTTTTGTCTTGTTAAAGTGACTGTTTATAGCTGCTATTACCAAAAATATTACAAGAACTAACATTTTTGCCGATGCTACACAACATTAAATGTAACTATAAATGGATTCAAAGTATGCGTCATTCTCATTTGCTGTGGAATAAGATAAATATACTGTAAAACCCTTTGGTACAAAGGAATAAAAACATGACGGGACATGTTGTTACAGTAAAATAATCAGGCATCACACCCCGTCGTTGATTATTTTCCTATAACAGCACGTCCCGTCATGTTTTTATTCCGTATTTACTAAGTGGCTCGTCACTGCAGATTTAGATAATGCAATACTGGCTTTGTAAAATGGATACTGCACCAGGTGTCATACAGGAAAAGCGACATAAAGCATCATATTTGAATTATTCACGCAAGACTAAAAATGTAGATAACTGGAAGTATGGATCGCAGGCAGATTGAAAGCATATGGGTATCATACATATTCCATGAGGAGCGGTCTTGGATAGAAGGATTGAAACAGCCCGGGCTAGAATGTGACATTATTTCGCATACACTATGTAGGTCAGACTATTAGCAGTATGCATTTGCTGGTTTGTAATAATTATTTCATGACTATGGTACCTGAAAATACTGAAGCTCAGTTGTTGCTGTAGAGTTATCAGAGCTTCAGAATGGCTACAACAGCTGAAGACGACGTCGGGATTCACTCCTGTAAAATCCCCCAAAATTAAATGATCAGCTGTTATATCATTTTAAATCTGAAGACATATGGCTATATCCAGAACACACCCTAATGTCCCAATACAGTTTGACTCAAAAGGTATGTGTTTTATCGCAGGAACCTTGTAAGGAGCCCAGCAACTGTAGCTGCTGGAAGCACCGCATATTTTAGTCCCTCTTTTTATTTCCTGCTCCAAAGTAGGTGCTTTAGCAGTCCAGAAACTGCTGTGGTGGAGCCATTCCCTGGAATGTTCTGTGAATAGTACGATCCAGCGGTGTGGTGGATACACAAACCAGGAACCTGTACATGAACTCATTTAGTAATTCTCATTTAGGAGACTTCTGGAAATCTTTACTTCTCATGGAAACACAGCTTAATGTACTAGTGGAGGAAGTGGGTGCATCTCAATTTTGTCAGAGCCATGATGTTTCACAAAGCTGCTTCTACTCGGGTAAAAAGATGCGCGTAAAGATGATGACTTTAAAAAGATGATGACTCAGCATGCTACAGAAGAATAGCTCACTGTTTGTGTGTGTTCTGTCCTTGGGCTCCATAGCTCTAATTCGAGCATCCTCTGTCGTATCCCTCTCGTTGCTTCTCAAGGGCACAGGACAGTATCTCACACCAGAGCACACACTACAGTGGTTCAGTGGATACACCTCAAACCAATTACCAAGAATATAACCTTCATATACAACACAGCAGGCCATATTGAGGATTTACTGTCCTCCTGCTATGCAGTGATATGGGACCTATTAATATACAAGCAGTTGTAGGAACTGAACTGGAAGCAATTGGTTACACACTGAAAACAGTGTGTAATTTTTTTCAGTTGAATACAAAAAATAAACTTCACACATATGGTTCTTCAAATAGCAACAAAGGTGTTTTACATGCTGAAAGAAGTGGCTTGAAATCACCCTGAAGAGCAGAACGGTGGGTATACCATGAGGTCCATAAGTATTTGGACAGTGACACAGTTTTCATCGTTTTGCCTCTGTACACCACCACAATGGATTTGAAATGAAGCAATTAAGATGCGACTGCAGTGTAGACTTTCAGCTTTAATTCAAGGAAACAAACAAAAATATTGCATTAACCGTTCAGGAATTACAGGCATTTATTTTTTTTTACAGAGTCCCTCCATTTTCACAGGCTCAAAAGTAATAGGACAGTTGACTGATAAGCAGTTTCATGGCCAGGTGTGGCCTGTTTCCTCGTTATTTCATGACAAATTAAGGAGGTCTGGAGTTGGTTCCAAGCACTGAATTTGCATTTGGTAGCTGCTCATGGGAGCTCTCAATATGCGGTCCAAAGAGGTATCGATGCAAGTGAAGGAGGCCATCATTAGGCTGAATAAAACAAAACAGACTTTTCAGAGAGATAGCAGATACTTTAGGAGTAGCCAGATCAACAATTTGGTGCATTCTTAAAAAAGAAGGAATGCACCGGCGAGCTCCGCAACACCAAAAGAAAAACCCCTTCACAACATGTAGCCAAGTCAAGAACACTCTGGAGGTAGGCGTATCATTGTCAAAGTCTGCAATCAAGAGACGCCTTCATGGATGTAAATACAGAGGGTTTACCTCCGATCCAGGAGGAAATAAAAAACACAGAGTTGCAAAATAGGTGGTAAAATAGGAAATTGCCCCAGGACACCATGTAAATTGAATCCTGCCTGAATAGGGCTCTTGAAAGTGCTTTCACTCACATACTTTATAAACACAACACTCACTCATGTCTACACTCTTAATTTACATTCCTGTTGTGTTTTCAACGCACCTCACCTTCTTTAATCAGTGTTATACAAAATTTTAGTTTTAGATTTTCTCTTCTTACAGAGATGCCAACATCTAGGCTATGGTTTAGCTGTAACATTTGCTATTTTTGACCCCTTGGTACAGCAATATGGGAAACAGGAATCCCGAAATTAAAAAAAAAAAAAAGAAGAAGCTTGGGTGCTGTCTTTGCTAAAGCAGCAGTCAGAGCTAATGTGAATAAAAAAATCACTGGAGGGAAAAGGATGTGGGACGTGAAACACATGCATTTGCTCCTGGTAGTAGTTACTTTTACTTGTGCAGACTTTATCTATGTGGACTACGAATTCACAAACCAGGTGGTCTCTGACACAAAATAGAATGTGCTGTCCTTTCCTTTCCTTTCTGAGACGTCTCTGGTTAATGGGGTTTGTTTTACGATTTTGGGTCATGTAGCATTTCAGAAGAAAATAAAAGTTGGAATGAGCCTGACTTATGTCTTCTCCTATTTCACGATCAGCCAAGTCTCCGAATTATTTTGTATTATGTCTGATAATCAGATTTGCTACACCAGTCACAAATAACCACATGACTGTTCAACTCTACAGAATAAATAGCTGGCTGTCTTTTTAAGACGACAGACATGAAATCCTCCGAGACAGAGTGAAAGTGGGTCGTGAAATCAGAAGCGAGAGCCCCAAGGGAGCGTGAGTGAGTAGGGGGTTAAATCTCCAGTCCTGTGTGTGAGAGTGGAATTTGAAGGGGAGGTGTGTGAGGGTGTCGTACAATCCTAGTGTGCTTAATTCACCCAGCAAATAGAGCAACAGAACAAAACAGCGACTGATGCAGATTCAAGACAGCCGATTTCTCGTGCAGGAACGTTAATCCGAGTCATATGTGTTGTATTTCATTCGAACGTGCAGGTTTACATATAAACACGTATAAAATGTGACAGGTTGAACAGAGGGAGTGCTACAATAGTGAGCACACAATAGTCAATAGGGGTTACTGGGAGAGCAGTTTTGTGTGTGTGTGTGTGTGTGTGTGTGATAGAGGGAGAAAGAGTGGGTGGTGCTGAGAGAAGGAGCAAGACAGCTGGTCGTTGTGATAACATCTGCACCTTTCTCTTAATGCTAGATAAACTCTGGTTACTAGATATAGTGAGTCAGGTTTGCCGTGTTGCGTGACCACTTGTACAACAGTGTGCACATATTGATTACAATGTGCAGACAGCATTACATAATGATGCAGCAGTTCTCTGAGAGCTGCTCGATCTCAAGCGTGAGCTACTTCCTGTCCACCCAGAGCTTTGTGTTTGCGCAGGTCTTTCACACCCACGTCTGTTTAGACTGTGATGTGTTTCATTGTACTGCTGCTTGGAAGAGGAAGAACAGTCCCTACAGCTGTTCATTCAGTCCATCCTGAATGTGCTGACCCCTGCTGATCCCCATTCTCTCTCTCTCTCTCTCTCTCTCTCTCTCTCTCTCTCTCTCTCTCTCTCTCTTTCTAGTGTTTGACTACAGGGCAACCCTCTGTCATTTCCTTTGCTTTCACATCTATTAAGAGTTCAGAGGGAAAACAAAGGGCATATAAGCCTGCTTTCACACAGTGTTTTGTTTTTTTGTCTTTTAAACATGTAATCCCATAGTGAGTGACTACAAGGAGGGTGCAATGTGGGCACTTTCAAAAACGCTGCTAATAGAGACTTTTGTAACCGAGAGAGAGAGAGAGAGAGAGAGAGTGGTTGGATCTGTTTTATTTGCACAGTAGTTTGAAATTAAATTCATAACAAATTGCCAAGTATTTCCTTTATACACTCCTGGGCAAAAAAAAAAAAAAAAAAGGCAAAAATATTAAGCTTTTAATGGTCTTAACGACAATTCATTGGTCAGGAAATTAGCACGTATTAAACAAATAGATAACGTAGCTTAGTATGGGATAGCTTTTCCCTTTTATTTTTTATTTTATTTTATTTTTTCTTTTACTTATTTAATTTTATTTTTACTTTATTTTAATTTTGTACACCCAGACATGTGTTAGTTTGAATTTTGCATCAAACATTTTAATCATTATCATGATCTTACCTTTGCGTGCAAGAAGACTATATAAGTGAATTTCCCTGTTTCTTGCTTTTCCCCCAAACAGTTCACTGCAGCAAAAGTAAATGAGCAAATGTTGGACTTCATTTGTTCCTGCTAATCCTTGCTAATTTTCTGACCAATGATTTGTTGTTATGACCATTAAAATATTAATATTTTACTATTTGGGCTTGGCCCATTTTTTATTTTTTATTTTTTGCCCAGGAGTGTAGCTCTAAAGCTGAGAACTGAACAGAAGTACAGGGGGAAAAAATCTCTGGTAGTGATCACTGGTTATTTTAGAACAGTTCAATTATTGTGTCTGTATTAGGTAAGCATATTTTAAGTCTTTTTTTTTTCTTTAATATTATATTGGGAGGGGTGGGGGGGGGGCACTTCTGAAAAGTGCACAGTGAATTTTTTTTGCTTCCTGACCAATCCCAATCATTACACAGTTAATGGGATAAGTAAGAAAAACCAACATGGAGGACAAAATTAGACTCGTTAGTGAGCAAATATAAGGAGATTTATGACAAACTGAAAACATTTCATTGCCAGTATTCCAGTGTTGTCATATAACTACTCTTTAATAAGAATCACTATTGCCGCATGTCAATTTGCCTACTTACACATTAAAAGTATATACTCTTTTTGTGAGTACTTTTGAGTGTATAGTAAAAAAGTATGCAAGTACTGGGACATACTAACATGTCATGTAATGAAAGAGAATGTTGTTGCCTAGTTACGCGCGATGGCTGTGTCCGAATATCCCTACTACCCTACTATACAGTACGCCAAAGGAGTAGTATGTCCGAATTCTCAGTATTCATAAAACAGTTGGCGAGAAATATCCGGATGACCTACTGCTTCTGCCTCGATTCTGCAGTGTGGGACCAGTGGACACTTGTGGATACTGAGCTATCCCATAAGGCAATGGGACTGGCGCTGAAGAGCTGTCAGAATCAAAAATGGCGCTTCGGCTCTTTTGAAGTTGTAGGTCACATGACAATGCCAGTGGTGGAGGTAGTACGTCATCAACGGCCGAGCAGTAGGTACTGAAGCGAATGCAGTAGGTACTGTCACAGTACACGATTTCAGACGCAGGAACTGTCACCGTAAACAAACTCCTCGTTGCATTGCAGCTTTTCTTCATTCATTATTCCTTATATAATTTATACTATGTAATTTAATCTACTATTCCCTTGATTTGTTTTTCCACATTTCATTTACACCTCTTTGAAATGCATCCTTGAATGTGGCAAAGCAAACCGACACAAAACTCCGCCTCCCTCCCTCGCACAAAGAGTTGTGGGCAATATTAGCTGAAAAAGTGTCCATGGATCCAACTTTGAAAATCTACCAGAAATAATAGACCATCCGGGTACCTTTAGGATAGTCATTTCAACATGCTACGATTTGGGACACACTAATTCTAATCTCGGATACTGTTTAGGACGGATAGTAGGCAAATTGCGATGCAGCATATGTCTGTTTTTGTATGTGATGTGACATCGAAATTGAACTGAAACTGAATACAGTCAATCCTCACAAGCTGCTCAGATTCTCTTGATTTTTTGCCTCCAAAGCTACAGCGAAGACAAACAACCTTCTCAACACCAGCATTAAATCTTATTCCATCTTTATTACTGAAAATAATAAGTCAAATCTAATATACAGAGATAGCCGATACTAGCTAGATCTGGTGAGAATGTTGGTATTATTACAGCGGTGTGTGTTGTGTGAACCAGCTCTCGCCTATAATACGGCAGCTCACACTGTTTCACAGGGCGGAGTAACGAACTCAGAAGAAGTTTGTCCTCTTCCGCATACATGAGCTCACAGATGCCCACGATTGGCTAGTGTCGCTGTGATTGACAGGGAAGGGAGAGTATGGCAACCCTCCCACCAAGAGAGCACGGCCAATTTTGCGCCCTTGTCTCCCGGTCATTGATCGTACTCACGATCTCCAGACGATGAATGATTTTTCCGTTGCGCCACTCGGGAGCCTGAGCCTTGTTTTTTCATGGCAGCGCAAACGTCATAGTCATAGTGCTTTTTCTGAAAAAAGAAAAAAAAAAACAACCTCCAAGTGTGAAAGCACCTTAGTTTGTATCATCAGATATCTGGGGGGAAAAACAGGCTATAGAGCTGAGATTAGTCTGCAGGGTCAGTAGTCAGGGTCTGAAAATTAGATAATAAAATAAGACCTGCAGAAATGTTTCTAGCACGTAAAAAAACAGGAGATGCTGCTGTTCTTCATTGCATCATTTTCTCACCCCAAATGAATGTGAAATGCTATAAAAAGTACATTATGTTAATTGGCTGTGACCCACGAGTCCTCATCAGCAGAGTGATTCAGAGGCATTCTTCCTTATAGACTTGAGCTGAAACACTTTATAAAATAATCAGGCCACCAAACTAAAATGCCGGATTTTTACACGCAACCAGAGTGTTTTATTTCAAAATTCTCCCCTTTTCATTGACGACAGATACACATTATCTCCTGTACCCTTAATATATTAACAGCGAAAGGAAGCTCATCTCAGTAAAATAAAAGTGGGAGAGAGGGGATTGTGGGAACAGGGTGGGGTCTGCATCATACAAATGTCTGACTTCTAAAAAAAAAATCCCTTAAATGTAATATTTAAGGATTGTATTTTTTTTTAAACATTTGATTATCTTCTTTTCCTTTCGGCTGTTCCCTTCAGGGGTCGCCACAGCGAATCATCTGCCTCCATCTAGCCCTATCCCCTGCATCCTCTTCTCTCAGACCGACTACCTTCATGTCCTCCTTCACTACATCCATAAACCTCCTCTTCGGTCTTCCTCTCGGCCTCCTGCCTGGCAGCTCTAACCTCAGCATCCTTTTACCGATATATTCACTCTCCCTCCTCTGAACATGTCCAAACCATCTCAACCTGGCCTCTCTAACTTTGTCTCCAAAACATCTCACATGTGCTGTCCCCCTGATGTACTCATTCCTGATCCTATCCATCCTCGTCACTCCCAAAGAGAACCTCAACATCTTTAGCTCTGCTACCTCTAACTCTTCCTCCTGTCTTTTCCTCAGTGCAACTGTCTCCAAACCATACAACATCGCTGGTCTCACTACTGTCCTGTACACCTTTCCTTTCATTCTTGCTGGTACTCTTTTATCACACAACAGACCTGACACTTTTCTCCACCCATTCCAACCTGCCTGCACACGCTTCTTCACCTCTTTTCCACACTCCCCGTTGCTCTGGACTGTTGACCCTAAGTACTTAAAATCCTGCACCTTCTTTATCTCTTCTCCCTGTAACCTCACTGTTCCACTTGGATCCCTCTCATTCACACACATGTATTCTGTCTTGCTGCGACTAACCTTCATTCCTCTTCTCTCCAGAGCAAACCTCCACCTCTCTAGAGTTTCCTCCACCTGCTCCCTGCGTAAGCACTAACAACATTCAACATCACACGTTCAATTTCCAGCTTCAGACTCATCAACCTATCTGACACTCTCTTTACCTCCAGAACATTCTTCACAAACTCCTCCTTCAGGATCACTCCTACTCCATTTCTCTTCCTGTCCACCCCATGATAAAACAGTTTAAACCCTGCTCCAATGCTTCTAGCCTTGCTCCCTTTCCACCTGGTCTCCTGGACACACAGAATGTTGACTTTCCTCCTCTGCATCACATCTACCAGCTCTCTGCCTTTACCTGTCATCGTACCAACATTCAAAGTCCCTACTTTCAGTCCCAAACTCCTGCCTTTCCTCTTCTCTCTCTGCCTACGGACACGCCTTCCTCCTCTAACACACCTTCCTCCTCTCCTTCTTCAACCAACAGTAGCCCAATTGCCACCAGTGCCCTGTAGGTCAACGGCACCGATGGCGGTCGTTGTTAACCCGGGCCCCGACCGATCCGGTATGGAAGTCATTTTAGTGATTCGCATATTGAATTTGGCAAAAGTTTTACGTCGGATGCCCTTCCTGACACAACCCTCTCTATTTATCCGGGCTTGAGACCGGCACAAAAAGTACACTGGCTTGTGACCTCCTGTGGCTAGATAAACACATTTGATTATAAACACTGTAATAAAGACAGTTATGCAGAGTGACAGTTTTACACTTAAGAACTTTACAGCTTCCCCTTAAAAATTGTTATAACACAGACATAATAGTGGAATGACGTCATACAAAATTAGATATCATTTATAGTGTATATTCACCATGGCATAGCGGGCGCTTATTTGCATGCCCATCGTCCCCCGCTGCTATGTTATTCTAATATTTAATGCCATTGTCTCAGCACCAAAAGTGTTTACTGTTACAAAATAAATGTGTTCATGGATTGTTGATGTTGGCTTGTGTTCTACCGGCACGTTATGTGATGTTCATTTGCGCCTACCGTTCAGCAGAAGCCTGGAGGGTTTTGTTACCCCCTGCCGGTTTTCCCTATTCTAGCAGTTCTTTGGCTAAACACCAAGTCTGTGTTTGTGCTGTAAGTGTGAATATGCCAATAAAAGAGCAAGCGCATTGTATTAATAGTGATTTGGGGTCAAGGTTCTTCTTTGCTAAAACCACCATGTTAATTATTTTATGCAAAATAAACACAAAAAGGATGTGTCGCATCTTTGACTCATTTACATCCATCAATCAATCCGTCCATCCATCCATGTTCCATATCGCTTATCCTACACGGGGTCGTGGGGGAACCTGGAGCCTATCCCAGGGAACTCGGGGCACCCTGGGCGGGGTGCTAACCCATCGCAGGGCACAATCACACACATATTCACACACTACGGACAATTTGGAAATGCCAATCAGCCTACAACACGTCTTTGGACTGGGGGAGGAAACCAGAGTACCCGAAGGAAACCCCTCAAGAACGGGGAGAACATGCAAACTCCTCGCACACAAGGCAGGGGCGGGATTCGAACCCCCAATCCCCGTTTGCAGCAAATAATTTGTTACATTTATATAGCGCTTTTCTAGACACTCAAAGCGCTTTTACATAGTATGGGGGGAAATCTCCTCAACCACCACCAGTGTGTAGCATCCACCTGGATGATGCAATGGCAGCCATAGTGCGCCAGAACGCCCACCACACACCGGCTATATTGGTGGAGAGGAGAGGACAGTGATGTAGCTAATTCAGGGATGGAGATTATTAGGGGGCCATGATAGACAAAGGTCAATGGGGCAATTTTGCCAGGACACCAGGGTAATACCCCTACTGTTTTACAAGAAGTGACCTGGGATTTTTAATGACCACAGAGAGTCAAGACCTTGGTTTAACGTCTCATCTGAAAGGCAGTGCTCTTTTTTACAGTATAGTGTCCCCGTCACTGTACTAGGGCGTTAGGACCCACACAGACCACAGGGAGAGCACCACCTACTGGCCTCCCTAATACCACTTCCAGTAGCAACCTTAGTTTTCCTCAGTAGGTCTCTCATCCAGGTACTCACCAGGCTCAACCCTGCTTAGCTTCAGTGGGAAACCAGGCGAGAACTGCAGGGTGATATGGCTATGGCAAACTCAGAGAGGCCTTCATAATTGAATTAATTAAATAATATACTATAATTAATAAACTGCAGAGTTGTGGTTCTTCTTAGGACTGGAATCTGATATAGGATTACATCATATGTAAAGTGTACGCGATTGAAAGAAGTTGAAATCCGAAAGAGGAACTGTTAATTCTTCGCAGACTGTAGTGGTACAGAAGTGTGTTTTAACACACCAGGTGTTCTGTATTACAGTATATGTTAATACTTGCACAGAAATCAGTTTTCCAAGAGGTACCATTGGTTTAATTTGAATAGAACATTAGAGGTTATTAGTGGGGGCCAGTTAGGGCCATGCATTTCACATCATTGAGGGCCTCTATATGAAGAGATGAGGAACTTCAGGTTTGTGTTGTGTCATTACAAGAAAAGTAACTAGAAAGAAAGAATACCCAGTGTTTCAGCGGACCAAACCGTTTACTTGAAAACAATACTGTTGCAGAACCGATCCTTGGATGAAGAAGAAGAAAAAAAATCAAACTTTAACAACTGTAGTTTTCTAAACATGAATACGATCTACAGTCCGGGCTAGGAAGAAATCAAACCTATTCATCGTCGCTTCTTCAGTCCATCCAGGATTTTGCGATCGCAGAAATTAACACAAAATCAAGCAAACTCCGCAATATTCGGAGGAGCTTGCGATTTTTCAAAATTACCTCAGATTTTCTGCAGATTTGGGCCAAGACGCATCATGTGACATCATCACAACGTGCTTTCAGCCAAAGCCCTCTTCGATTCACGTGCGTCAAACATGAGTACAGCTAAAAGGTCTCATTTACCATCAAACATCATTGCGAAAGACCGTGCAAAACAATTTCATGCGATTGCAATTTCACCAATTCACAAAGCACAAAAACTTTGCAAATTTTGAAAACAGCCGCAGTAAAATAAACATTTTTGACCGCAGCAATCACGGACTTCTTCTTCATTCCATTCTGTGTATTTTTCTCATGACCATTTGTGTATTTGTTTTTATCTTTGAAAGACAAAGAGGCTGAAACTCTCCAATCCCATTTATACCAGCGGCCCCTGATAAAAACTATGCTCAAGTCTTATTTATCTGTATAGTATTTAACTTCATGTGGATAGTACAGACCTAAAGCTACAACTCTACTGAAACCAATAACGACCATAATGCTTATACTGAAAACTTAGAACAATGCTTATATTTTCCAAATAATAGTACACAGTTATAAAAGAGAAATGATTCACTGTATATTCTCAATAACTGGTGTTCTCCCAGAAGAGAAACCCATCCTTTTGAATCTGGTTCCTCTCAAGGTTTCTTCTTGGGGGGTTTTTCCTTGCCACCATCACCTCTGGCTTGCTCATTGGCGATAAATCTAAATCTATAGCTGTATTTTCAGATATCTGTAAAGCTGCTTTATGACAATGTCCCATGTAAATGCACTATATGAATCATCTATATAAATATGATCAGAGTCGGTGACGCTCATCAAAAGTGATAACATGAAACACCACTATGAAACAAAACACAACCCTTTTTGAATTGTCGTATTTATAGCCTTAGTGATCTTTAATGGTTAAACATTAAAAGGTAATGTAGCCAGGAGCTGATGTCTGAGATACGGACAGGATGACGGATGGACGAGACAAACAGCACAGCGTGACGCTTCCTTTTCTTTGTAGTACGCAGCTGACACAGTAATATGAGAACATGCCTTTCTCACACACATTACACGAGCCTTTTCAAACATGTTTATACAGGGAGGCCTCTCACTTCGACATGAGATCAAGGGCGTAACGTTTATAACAATAGGACGTGTAGACTGATCACTAGCTCATTATTTCATTGGCAGGAAAATAGCCTCCTTTCACATAAACGAGTGGAATAAATGCTGAGTGTTTCTTCAGCCTTTAAACCTGGCTGCTACATCAACAGCTATAATCCGTGTGCAGCCAGCTGTAGGGCTTAAATCCATCTCACTGCACTGTTCCACATGTCAAACAGCGCCGGAGATTATTTATTGTAACACTGCAGCCGGATGGGCAGTGTAGTAATCAGGCTAATTGTGGCTTCAGCATCCAAACATGACTCGGTTAAATCCCAGACTCACAGGATTATTAATAAGCGCAAATCACACACAGATAGAGAGAGATTAGACGAAGATCAGCAGCGGCATTCCTTCTTGTCATATGACCTTGTAGGGCACAGATTGGTCCTTTGACACTATCTCAGGCTGAACATTTAGATTCAGCATGCAGTGATTTTATGTAACGCTGCCTTTTAATGTCCTTGAGCTTTCAGATCTGGGCTGAGCTTCCTCGTTTCCTCTTCTTGGCTGCAGCGTTGGAAGACACGTACATCGAGCGTGTTGCCTGAGGCAATGGCACTCTGTGCGTGAATGATTTGCCATTCTTAGCAGCACAAGGCTACCGTGGCTTTCCGTTTCGTTTCTGAATGCCAGGTTTGAATGGCATGAAATATGCATCACATTGGAATACGCACAGAAAAACAGTGTGTTGTCAGATTAAGTTATGTAGCATGTAAGAAGATTACATGTCTACTGAATATTAATTTGTATATAAATTTGTATAAACCTTATAAAAGGTTATAGATATATAAAAGCAATCTAGATATATAGATTATAAAAGCAAGAGATAAAAGTAGTGAGAGAATGAGACAGAGAGCAGGTCAGGCTCATATAAAGCAGCCGTGCAGGTGTGTGTATATGTTGAAAGGGGAGGTCTGCACTAGGTTATAGAAAACATATTGTCCTGACATGACAACCCCCATTAATGTAATATAACCTCTCTCTGTGTGTGTGTGTGTGTGTGTGTGTGTGGGTTTGGGTGGATGGGTGTTGGGTAATACTAACTGTGAATAAACTGACGTCTTAATGCAGCAGTTGCAAATGAAATTGTTTACAGCACTGATATAATTACAGTTACATTACACACTTGTAATGAAGAAAGGATTTCAAAAACCATTGAGCAGTTTGTGCCTAATAGCAATTTTTTGCTTTAATAGGAAAAAAAAAAATGACACTTTAAAATTTTTTATTTTTTTTATTTTTTACAGAGATTATGAATGATGTGATCAAGAAGGTGAAGAAGAAGGGAGAATGGAAGGTAAGCCTGATCGGTTCACTAAGCAAATTAAAACTGAGCATTAATGTTTGGGTCGCATAATATTGCATTCCTTTAAATCACAGTCATTTTAGTTTCTGACGTGTTTTTGCTAAGAGCTAAAGGTGAATGTCTTAATTTACTCAAATGTTCTTCTGGTTTAAAAATACAACAATAAACGTTCCCTGCATGTTTCATACTGTTAACATATTTTCTGAAATGCTTACTTTTTTCATCTAATACAGTACATATTTCTGATTATTTGAATCAGTTTTTTATAGTCATTTCACTTCTGTGATTTTAATTATGTTTCTCTACAATAACTGTAAACTGTACAGTGAAATTCTTGTCAAGTGGTTTGCTAAATTAGTTGCCAAGCTTAAGCCCATGTTCACATTAGCAAGCGATAGACCACCATTCATTTTTCTATGCGACAATGGCAGGCAAGATTTCCTACATTTTGCAAATTAGGTAAGGTGCAGTAAAGCGACAAATCCATTTTCTTGAACTGTTCTCTTGAGTATCTTGAATGATTCCTCTGAGGATCCTTATGGTGCCTGTGGTCCAGTGTGTAGTTAGTTCGAATTTGCTGTTTGATGCTCAAAAATGGAAGAGAAACTTACAACCAAGGTTTTATCTTGTCTTCTCATATATGAACTCTCATTAAACATGTATAAAGACACCAGGAAGAAAAATAAAGCTCGGAATGAAGTAGCAGACATCGTTGGTGCCATTGGTGTGTGTATAGTACATAGCTAGTACAGTTAGCTTGCTTTGCCAATCTGCAAAGTGTAGAATGTAACATGCAAATTAAACAACCAGATTTCATACTGTCAGTGCGTTATTTAATTTGTGTTTAACAAGTTAGCTTTGGAAGCTTTAAATAGCTAACACTGTTATTCACTGAAACTTAGAAATGTTGGGCAGTGCACGCCCAAAAGCGACAACAGTAGTGGTTGGTAAATGCCCACAAGGAGACAAACTACAAGCGACACGAACAAGCGACTTGTAGCTTGCTAATGTGAACATAGGATTATTGTCTGGCCAAGTTCATTATCTTAATGATGTGTTTCTATGGCTAACCCGTATCTTGTCTCTTTAGGTTCTGGTGGTGGACCAGCTGAGCATGAGGATGCTTTCCTCCTGCTGCAAGATGACCGACATTATGACAGAGGGCATCACAAGTACATGCTTCTAATACAATACTACAATACTCTCACTTATACTGCAGACCAGAGAGCTAGGCATTTTTTCCGTATACATTGTGATTAGCACTGTAAAGACTTTCTCACACTAGAGGAACATGGTACAAAGTAATTGTGGTCTCTGTGGTTAGGCTTCAAAACCCACATGACTGCACTGGTAATAAATAAATATATAGAAAACATCACATGTTTACCCCTCTCAAAAATCTCTGAAAAGATAAATGATACAGATGTAGAGCGTATTTCACAAAAACCCTTGATACAACAATTCGAAGCTTTCTACAAAAGTGACTTGCATAATGTTTTAGTGATGCCCCAACAACCGCCCTTAGACTCCCATTGTAAGTGAGCTTCATATCTGAAGGCACACGTGCTGTCAGATGACATTATGTAGCTTTAAGAAGATTACAAGCCTGCGTTGATATTAATGAGGAATAAATCAACAAATGATGATCAATCAGCTCGTCTAGATGTTGAAATATGTATTAAATATGTTTTGCATATATCTTGTGAAAACCTGGTAGTATGAGCTGTCGCATTGGAGGAATTATATTTCATTAAACCCCTAGAACCCTTTTCTGGGTCCATTATGAGTGAGTTTCTTTAAAAAAAAAAAAACGTGCCTCTCAGTACAGGTAAATGTCTTAAAATCCTTGTCTATATAACTTCCCTTGCTGTACAGATAGCACTGGATAGGGACTAGGTTGAAAATCTATAGCAAATGCATTATGTCTTGCAGTATTTCTCTCGTTTTCCCTCTATCGATTGCTCTGTAATTCTTCTTTTCTTCAGTTGTGGAGGATATAAACAAGCGGAGAGAACCTCTACCCACCTTGGAGGCCATTTACCTCATCACCCCTACTGAGAAGGTATGAGCCTTGTCTCTCCATCAGCTAAAAAGCAGTTATATCAGCATGGCAGGACCATCGTACAAAATCGAACTAAACAGTAGACACACATTCAGGTGATGTCGCTGGCATAGCGCACACACACTCAGACTCAAACCCACAGCTACACTGTATCAGCCAGACTCAAAAGCACTTCAGCTCAGGCTGTTATGTTTTTTTTTTTTCCCGTGTCTATCTTTAGTCACTCAATAGGGAGGAAGTCTGTTCACACGGCTCACACTGACCATATGTCACATGCTGTATGAAGCGCCACATCACCGAACACAGTATTGACTCAGCCTACGCAAACAGTCTCCGGTTCTGCATTACCATGGGCTACCGCAGCTGCTATGGCAACATGCACGCTCACGTATTTTACAGTGCATGCTCATGCATGTTTGCGCATGTACCCTTAACAGTTATTTTCTTGTCTTTTTTCAGTCTGTGCAGACGCTCATTAGTGACTTCAAGGATCCCCATTCGTCAAAATACAGAGCAGCTCATGTGTTCTTCACTGATTGTAAGTATCAGCGCTCACCACACAGAAAAACATACATGCTAGCAGAGTGCATTTAGGCATCTGAACACATTAAGAAACAGCAAACAAGACTAATTAAACACTTAAAAAGGTGGCTACTTAATAATTAGGGGTGTGAACCTCTCGATTTCAGACGATATGAAAGACATATTGATGCATAGGTTACGATATTATACAGTTAAACAAGGAACGATTCAAACTGCAATTTGATGATTCGAAATGATTCGGTTCAGCAGTGATATGATTCGTTTCAGGCCTGAGCCAGTATGATTCGGTTCAGTTTTGCACCATGGACAAGCTGTGTTTTTCTGTTTTCATTATTTTCATTTGTTTTCATTATTTTGTTCGTCAAGAGAGAGAAAAATGCTATAATGTAAGTGATAACAGGAGCTAAATTCTCTCACATTTAATGTTGTGCTCCACACGTGTTCCACAACATTAAATGTAACGATAAGTGGATAAAAAGTACAGCGTCATTCTTTAATCCCGCCACTCTCTCTCTCTCTCTCTCTCTATCTCTCTCTCTCTCTGTAACACACACGTGCACAAACTAAGGCATGCGAAATAATTTTTGATATCAGCACCATATTTTAACCATTTTCCTTTACTATTCAAATCGGATCTTGGCTTGTAAATCGATGTGCCTGTATCATAGACTGCTGTACCGATTTTCCAGTTCGAATCATTTTATTCTTCATACCCCTATTAATAATGTATTGCTTTTGCCAGAAACCAATTATGGACCAAGGGGAGTTTCATATATATTATGTTTTGGAGATATTGTGTTGTTTTATGTCAGAAACACTTGTGTATACGTTACACTGACATGAAAATTGAGTTTCAAAGTTGTGTTTGACCTGCAGCTTGCCCGGATCCATTATTCAATGAAGTGGTGAAGAGTCGCGCTTCAAAGTGTGTCAAGTCTTTGAATGAGATCAATATTGCCTTCCTGCCATACGAGTCGCAGGTAAGAAACACGTAAAAGGGAAGGTAAAGCAGTACTACTAATGAAGTAAAGGCTCCATTTCTCTTAATATAGTCACTCACAATTCACATACAGTAGGTACAGATGTAGTAATAACTAATAGTAGTAATAGAAACAGTAGTAGTATTAGTAGTAGTAATAGACGCAGCAGTAGTAGTAGTACTAGTAGTATTAGAAAATAGAAACAGTAGCAGTAGTTGTAGTAAGTAATAGTAGTAGTAGTAATAGAAGCAGTAGTAATAGTAAAAACGCAAGGAAGCAGCCAACATAAAAAGCTCTAAATAAAATATTTCATGACGCCCCTTATTACTTAATATTGAATAGGTTACCTATATTGGAATCAGCATTGGTATCAGTATTCATGAATAGCAAAAAAATGTACTCATTCTGAAAAAATGGTATAAATGGAAATAGTATTAGTGGTAGTATTAATAGAAACAGTAGTAATAGTAGTAGCAGCAGTAGTAGTAATAATAATAGTAGAAGTAGGAGTAATACTAATAATAGTAGTAGCAGTAATAGTAAATCATAAATGTTTTATCCTGACCAAAGAGGATTTCAGGAAGAGAAATGCATGGCAGAAATGTATATGAAGATATGAAGAGTTCCAGAGCTGTAAGGCAGTCTGGCCCACAATGCTTTGCTTCTGATGCTGTCTGCGATGATTAATTCAATGGGGTCAGAGGAGCTCTGGTTTGCTCCTGGCATGATTATGCACCTTACATCCTGACAAACCAGCCTCTTCAGTGACACGCCATTGGCTAATGCACTGCCTGATCACCGGTGAAAGAAGGTTAAGAGGGGAAAAGAGGGGCATCTTGTCTGCTGAACAGAAGGACGGTCATCTGAGGGAACACAGCTGGGGGGAGGGGTTGGTGGAGAAGCACAGCATACTGCTCCAGAGAGAGGGAGATAGCAGGGGAGATGAAAAATATGAGAGGATTAAGAAACACAAAGGCAGGAAGGAAAGGCTGGAGTCTCGGTGTCTCACCGCGGATTGGTCCTCTCACTGCTATCGCTGCATAGTGTGTTTGTGTGTGTGTGAGAGAAAAAGAGAGAGTGATACAAATCAGAGTCATGGCAGTTCAGTTGTTCATTCAATCATTTTCATGTAAAGCATGTACTGATGAATATTTATGCCTGTGTATCCAGGTGTACTCTCTGGATAACGCTGATGCCTTCCAGAGTTTCTACAGCCCCCATAAGACTCAGATGAAAAACCCAGTGATGGAAAGACTAGCTGAGCAGCTGGCCACGCTGTGTGCCACGCTCAAGGAGTACCCTGCTGTCCGATACCGCGGGTGAGACACTAATAACAGCCCTTCCTGCTGCTTCGAGTGGTTAATATTCAGCCTCACTGCATTCCGGGAGAATAAAACCATCCAGTCTAAAAAGGATTTATGCTGAAGGCAGTACAATTTAAAGATTTGAACTATATGTGAACCTGTAATTCTGCAATTCCACAGACGAAACGATCAGCAGTATTACTATATGTTGATTCACTGATCCCACTTTTTTATGTTTGATGCAGTACCAACATTAGAGCTCTGATACCAGAGAGCATCCTCTTAGTAACCAAGCACACTGCCTGCAAGCTGTTGCTTAGCCGTTGCTAAGTTGCATAGAACATCATAGGCAACATGTGAAGACAATTTCTGACCTGTCTTCTAGTCATTATCAACACTAGTTACAAGATTAGTCAGGACACTGTTGGGTTTCTGTGTGTAGAGTATCATGACTCTGTGTTTAGCTGCTGGTGAGCAGGGCGATGGGAAATGGGAGGGGTGTGAGCCCCCTGCTGAGCAAACAATTCACACTACTCCACTACTCCACTTGAATGTGGATTTTCTGCCAGTGAATACAGAAATATAAATATTTTATTAGCATTCCAACAGTGAAATGGATTTTACAGCTATAATACAGTGAGAGTCATTATATTTTATATTATACACTAACTGATGAGTTCTTATCAGTCTGGAGATCAAGAACACTGTCATATCCTCATCTGTTATATCCTCCAGTCTGAGCGCCTGTTTATCTCTTTGTCCATCGATGCAGTGAGTACAAAGACAACGCCACACTGGCTCAGCTGGTGCAGGACAAACTGGATGCCTACAAGGCAGATGACCCCACAATGGGAGAGGTGAGTATCTCCACTAGTGGCCTAAACTGAGTCTTGCTGTAGCTGTTAGCTCTTCTGGCTAAATACTTTTCTGTGCACAGGGTCCTGACAAGGCTCGCTCGCAGCTCATCATTCTGGACCGGGCTTTTGATCCTGTCTCTCCTGTCCTTCATGAGCTCACCTTCCAAGCCATGGGCTACGATCTGCTGCCTATCGAGAACGATGTCTACAAGTAAGACTTTGATTTTTAACCAGGAATCCTGGCTGAAGTCTGTCTACAATGTACTCTGGGAGGCAGATGAAGGTTAAGAATATAATATAAGAAATCTTATATTATAAGTGAACAATATACCGTTATTCAGGGATTGAACTGAATGCAGATTTACCTGTCACAAGCAGGTAAACTCTGGCACTGGATGATGACTTTGTTAATTTAGCACTGCTGAAGGTAAACTACAGGGTGTCCCAAAAGTCTCCATACATAGTGGACTATGTTTGCCAGCACCACGTCGGTTGTGTCTTCATCAGTGGATGTTCGTGGACGTCCACTTCACGGTTGATCCGCAACATTTCCAGTCTTTTTTGAATTTGTTAATAAGCTCGTAAAATGTAAAATGTATGTAAAATTTGACTAAAAAGGTGTTAATTTCCCCCATGTATGGAGACTTTTGGGACACCCTGTAGTGTCTTATCTTGACGTTATTATCAGCATGACGTTAGTATAAAAAAGAACAGATCAAATAGTGACAATTTTAAAAAATGCAAAAATTTGTAGCTTTTGTAGCTGCATGGTTCCGGCATGCTGTTCTAGGAAAATAATCGATGATTGGTGTTGTCCCAAAGTGTTTTATTCCTCTTATACCACAGCTATTTGCCAGCATTAAAAATGTTTTTTTTTTTTTGTTTTTTTTTTTTACACGGCACTGTAATACAGATGTGCAACCGATGCACACTACTTCTGTACTAATTACCACAATGTATGGTGGTTTCTTTTAGTTCAAAATTTACTACTTCCTATATACATACATGTAAATACAAAATGGGTTTAACAACCACCAAATCCAGCAAATACTTATTAGAGGTGTATTTAATGCATCAGTTTTAGCATTTCTGTTCTATTGTGTTTGGTAGATAATTTGTTATGTTTAAATCGTGTATGTAACAAGAGATCATGATGATGCTTCTCATGAGAACTCACTAGAATTCAGTCTGCTGTGTCTTTACTTCTGCTGACTACTAAACACCAAGCAGCCATAACATTAAAACCACTGACAGGTGAAACGAATAACATTGATTATCTCATTACAGTGGTACCTGTCAAGGGGTGGGATATACAGTTGCAATCAGAATTATTCAACCCCCATTGCAAATCAGGTTTATTGTCAAAATGTACAGACTTTCAGCTGTTTGCAATGAACAAATCAAACAAAAGCAATCGAAATAGTTCAACACAACGAATGCTTCAAGTGGTTTCCCCAAATTCAACTGAAAATGCAACTTATAATGACTTCCAACCCTACGATTAGTGAACAACCCACTCCACCACCTGAGCCACAGCTGCCCCATGTACTCCCCTTCATGACAACGGTATTTCCTAATGGCAGTGGAATGTTCAGGAATGGTTGGAGGAACATGACTAAGAGTTCAAGGTGTTGAATCGGTCACACCAAATTCCCCAGATCTCAATCTGATTGAGCATCTGTGGGATGTGCCGGACATACAAGTCCGATACATGGAGGCCCCAACTCGCAACTTACAAGACTTAAAGTGCTTAATCTGCTGCTAACGACTTGGTGCCAGATACCACGGTACACCTTCGGAGGTCTCGTGGAGTCCATTTCTCAACGGGTCAGAGCTGTTTTGGAGGCACAAGGGGTACCTACAAAATATTAGGCAGGTGGTCTTAATGTTATGGCTGATCGGTGTATACATAGCACTCTATATACTAGAACAGTCTATATAGCAAATAGTGAACGAGTGAGGGAATGATTTAGGACTCGGATGTTACTATGTGAATGGGAGTGCATGTGTTGCAGCTGGTCACACAAACACACAATTGGATAGGATGTCTTTGTTTGCTGTAGCATTACAATTCCCCTTCACTGGAACTAAGCTGATCAGATTTCAGAAGCACGTTTGGGGTGACAATATTTCGGCTAGTAAAAAATGCCACAGCGGCAGGTGACTAACAGTCCTGCTGTTATGACGGAGAGATGCTGAAGCTTCAGTGTGGGTGCCGTATTGCAGGTATGAAACCAGTGGAATGGGAGACTCTCGGGAGAAGGAGGTGCTGCTACATGAGGACGACGACCTGTGGGTGTCTCTGCGGCACAAACACATTGCTGAGGTGTCTCAGTGAGTAACTGCCCTCTCTAACATTCTCTTTTCTTCTACATTGTTTCTTCCTCCTTTGACTTTTCTAGTAGGAGGTACTCAGATCAGCTGTGTTCCTTTACAGGGAGGTGACAAAATCTCTGAAGGATTTCTCAGCCAGCAAACGGATGAACACTGGAGATAAGGTACAGGAAGACAGGAGTATACTTTATAGTTACGTGAATGTTCTGTAGTGCAGTGTGGGCTGAGCTGAGCTGTGATGGCTGACTCATCTCAACACAACACTCTCCGAGGACGCGGTAGTTTAATATTACTGACAGTGCGCACACGCCCACACACACACTCACACATTCATGTTAAAGCAAGGTTGTTAGTTTCAACTGTAATACAGGAGCATAATGGACTATATTAGGCTTTTGCTTCTCTTCTAAAAAGCAGGGTTTGTGTGTGTGGGTATTTAAGTGTTCATTTTGCATTTCAGACCACGCTGAGGGATTTGTCTCAGATGCTGAAGAAGATGCCGCAGTATCAGAAAGAGCTCAGCAAGGTGAGAGAGGACACTGAGCCAGACGGGAAGCATACTAACGTAAAACAGTGTTGAAACAGTGCAGTGCTAATTGTGTAAGCATTAACACTTAAACGCCCGTGTCTCTGCAGTACTCTACTCACCTGCAGCTGGCAGAAGACTGCATGAAGCACTATCAGGGCACTGTGGACAAGCTGTGCCGTGTCGAGCAGGTAGCATACGCATCAGAAACCATGACTATAGCTCACACACAGACATGGATTCTTTTCTCATTTTCATTTTCCGATATTTTACATCAGTATCATAAAAAATAAAAATAAAAATGTACACATTGCCTTAAAAAAACTGTTTCATATATAATACTATTCAGAAAAATATTACTGAACGTTAAAAAAAAAAAATCTGTATGCAGTTTTGCCATTTTCAGAACATTTAAATGGCCACTCGCCCACTCGCACTCACTTCCTTGTCAAACCAGCGTTGGATGGCTTGTATTTGCATACTGGAACATGATTGGATCTTATATTTTACGATGCATTATACCACAGCGCTGTTCTCAAATCTGATTGGTCAGTAGGTGTTGATCAATTTTCGGACATTAATGTGCTCATTCTAATACGTTATTGTTTCTATAGTAACAACTCATTCACGGGGACTTGTACGGTGGATGCGACACATAAACTAAGGCTAATAGTAAACTGATTCAAATTGCATTGTTATTTAACAAAGAAAAAGGTATAACCATCGATATGGTGAAGCTTTCTATAAGGCAGTCCTTCCACGATTTCGCTCCATCGAGCAAACTCCACAGTATTTGGAGGAGCTTGCAATTGTTCACAATTACCGCAGATCTGGGCCAAGACGTCATCACAACGCACATTCAGTCAAATCCCTCTTCGATTCACGTGCGATCACTGCGAATGACCGTGCAAAACAATTTCGTGCAGTTGAAATTTTCACCAATTCCAGTAGTTTTCCGAAAAGAAAAAAAGCACACAAAAAAGATGCAGCAAAATCAAGCATCACAAAAAAAAAAACTCCATGAAATCCTGTACAGACTGATAAGGAGAGGCTTATTTAACATTCATGGAAGGAGTCTCCAGTGTCACCACTTTGTGAACGTGGATAAATCTTCAGGACAAAGGACTTTACGCTTTCTGTTTTCTCTGTAGCATTTTTTTTGTCTTATTTTTCTTTTTCAAGCAAAAAAAAAAAAAAAAGAGGTTGATGAGTGGACGACAGTTACATACTGTAGCTGATATAAGAGGAATAAAACATTGGCGGTTGTTCAACTTCACACTAACCCATCACTGATTATTTTCCTGTAACAGCACTCCCTGTCATGCTTAATTTCTTACAAAACATTGAGATTTTACAATAAGATTTTTGCACTCCTCAGTTCCTTAAACTATGCTGCAAACCTGCTCCAGTGACAATTCTGCATTTCATTAATTTCCCCAGGAAAGATTTAATAGTTACATTCTTTAAACTATTTAAAAAAACAAAACAAAATAAACCCTTACACTGTCGCTGTTGTGCAGGACCTGGCCATGGGAACAGATGCAGAAGGGGAGAAGATTAAGGACCCCATGAGGGCCATCGTGCCAATTCTGCTTGACGCCAATGTCAGCACCTACGACAAGATCCGCATCATCCTGCTCTATATTTTCCTCAAGAATGGTAAGGGAGATACACACTAGATACACACACACACACACACACACACACACACATACGTACACGGTTGTGTTGAGTTGCAGTAGCAATCCTTTTCATTTTGTGTGTGTGGTCACTAGGAATCACAGAGGAGAACCTGAACAAGCTGATCCAGCATGCACAGATCCCTCCTGAGGACAGTGAGATCATCACCAACATGGCTCACCTGGGTGTCCCCATCATCACAGACGTGAGGCGCTCTCTCTTTCATTTTGCTCTCGACACTTTGCTCACCGTTTTTCTGCTCACTGCTCATGTTGTCCTTTGTGTGTGCGTGGTCCAGTCCACTCTGCGCCGGGGGAAGAAGTTGGACCGCAAGGAGCGTGTGAGTGAGCAGACCTACCAACTCTCTCGCTGGACCCCACTGGTCAAGGACATTATCGAGGTAAAACACGCCCTCTCTTTGGCTTGGGTGTGCGTATAAGCAATAAACCACTCGGGGGTGTGTGTCACAGTGATTTTATCATGAGTAAGGGTGTTCTTTGGCATGACGCTAAGCAGAGGACCTAAAACCCCCTTACCCACGATAAAATCATTGTAACGCACGCCTTCGAGTGGCTTATTGCTTGCTGTTCAATGAATAAACAATTGTTAATAATATTTGCAATAAACTATTCTTCTACCATGCAATGTAGTCAACACTTAATGGCTTAAGTGAGACGGTTTTATTATCAGACAGTCAGATTTTAGAACCAAAACTACCCGTTTCGATGAATGCTTTTCTGTACACATCTATACACACTCACCCTCATGGATTTCGCAGGATGCCATTGATGACAAGCTGGACACCAAGCATTACCCTTATATCTCGACTCGCTCATCCTCTTCGTTCAGCACCTCAGCAGTCAGGTACACACACACACACATTCACAAGCATTCACTGTAAAGACTGAAGCAGGAAAGATCAATAGTCATCTGTGTACAGAGAGGGGAAGGGAGAACTGAGATCAATAGTGTGATCAGTGACTAGGGCCATGAGAGGACACAAAGGCATAAATGTACCTCTTTTTGCATTTAAGGTACACTCAAGTGTTTTTTCAACCTAATCCCTTTCCACTGAAGAATTTTGACACATTTTCCTGTACTTAGAAAAGAACAGACTCAAAACTCGGGTCTAGGAGCAGTTGTCTGGAGCTTGGTCAACAAACATTGTAGTATAAACATATAGAAATTCTTGTCTGTGTTAATTGCGTATATGCGTGGCGGTCTGGGGAAACCTGCCCTGCCTAATACATACAGTACTGTGCAAAAGTACATGCAAAGAAATGCTGTAGCGCAAAGGTGCCTTCAAAATAATGAAATTAAATGTTTCTACATTAAAAAAAATACAGTAAAGAACAGTAAACAGTAGTAAATGAAACAGTCAATATTTGGTGTGACATAAAAATTAAAATTAAAATAGTAGTCTCCGGTACAATTTGTACAGTTTTATAAGGAAATGAGTTGGTAAGTTTTATTGAGCATCTTGCAGAATCAGACACAGTTCTTCTGGAGACTTTGACTTTCGCACTCGCTTCTTATTTTTGCAGCAAAACCCAGCAGCCTTCATTGTGTCTTTTGTCTGAAAAGTGTCTCTTACGTAATATGCTGCTTTCTTTAATGACATCCAAACATTTTTCTATAACATTTAATTTTGTGCTAGAAAACTAATGTTTGGGAATCTAAAATGTTTTTGTACTGACTTGATAATGTAGAAGTCATAAAAAAAAATCTATAACAAAGTCTGTACCAAAAAAATAGGGTGCCTAAAACATTTGCCATATCTCTGCCATAAGGACTTGTAAGTCCTTCAAAGTTGCCATTGGCCTCTTGGTAGCTTCCCTGATCGGTATCCTCCTGGCTCGGTCATCCAGTTTGGAGGGACGGCCCGATCTAGGCAAGGTGTTGGTGGTGCCATACACTTTCCACTTCTTAATAATGCTCTGAACGGCACTCAGAGGGATAGTTAAAGCCTTTGAAATCTTTTTGTATCCTTCTCCTAACTTGTGCCTTTCCACAACTTTGTCCCAGAGCCCTTTTGAAAGCACCTTTCCAATCATGGTGTATTCTTTGCGTTTGCTAGTAATGGAATCATCATGGAACAGCCGGTTTCTTATGAAGTAATCAAAACCACTGCAATTGATGTCAGGTGGGGGTGTGTGTGTGGGGGGGGGTTCAGTTAGCATGGTGTGTGATCTGGGAAGTGACTGGTTGTACATGAGCAAGTTTATAATGCTTACTCTAAGGGGCTGATCACTTATCCAAACCAGGTATCTCATTATTATTGAATAGGTTACCTATAAAATTATTAAATTTTAACAATTGTTTAGATTTTTGAAAAATGTTATTTTCACTTAGATGTCGAGGGTAATTATGTGTAAATACAGCTGGCAAAAGTTAGGTTTAATTTATTTTAATTTCCAGGGTGTAATGTAACAAAAGTTAAGGATTTTGACTGGGTATGATGATTTTGTATAGGCACTGTATTTATTGATTAGCCTCCAGATCACATTAATTTCCCCTCTCATTATGCTGTTGACTTCTTCAGGGAATAGGTATGAGGAATAGCGGGGGTGTGTTTTATCACTGCCGAAAGTCAAGCAGAAAAATGATACTATAGGATGAGCGAATATTCATGTTTATTTATTCACACACACTGCTTTTGAGTAATAGATTTCAGGTATTGCTAAGACATCACCAATAATCAGTTTATGTTGCTTCAATACTGCACCTGTTTGACTTGTTTATAGCATCCTTCTTGCTCATTAACACATCCTTTTCCTGGCAGTGCCCGATATGGCCACTGGCACAAGAATAAGACCCCTGGAGAGTACCGCACTGGGCCACGTATTATTGTCTTCATCATTGGTGGAGTGTCGTTCAGCGAGATGCGCTGCGCCTATGAGGTCACACAGGCCAACGGCAAATGGGAGGCCATCATCGGTGAGTGTGTAGCCTGCAGGTATTACTGGGTACTTGCAGGGATAGCATTTACATACATTAGCCTTTATATTGCAGACTATTCTTCAAAAGTTTTTAAGATGATCTTAATTTCTCCTGACACTGACACACGAATCAGAGGCAGTAGTGCACTTTTGAGCTTAGAAGTGTCCTCAATATCTAGAAAATAAAAGGCTTCTTACTGTTATTTGAATGAAATACTTTCTCTACAAAGTGGAAAACACCATCATCATTGTGTTGACTGTCTATGTTTAAAAGCAGAAACGTCAGCAGATCAGTAATCTGCTTTGTCTAATTTTGCTGTGTCTATGGTGTTTGGTTTGCTTTCCCAACAGTATTGTCAGACAAAATTACAATCAGACCACTGAGCCAATACCAATTTAACCCCTTAAACCAGGGGCTCACAATTTTTTGCAGCTTCCATGGACCCCATGGTACATAAAATAAAATTAATTAATTAATTAATTTAAAAAGACTCCTGGCTATGCAAACCCAATTTTTTTCCCCTTAAAAAACTACCCAATCTTAAATTCCCCACTCTTGTACCTACGTATTAGGCTGTAACACAATGACACTATCTGTATCTGTACATGTTTACTGCTCCAAATATTGGTATTCTGGTTTAAACCAGAAGTGGGTATGACCTAATACGTAAGAGTTTTTGGTTTCTGAAATACATGAAATACAATAAAATGTTATTTTTGTTTGTCCCTACAGTACATGCGACAACAGCAAATTTAGTTGCTTCAGTTTCCAAAAATATAAACAAACTAGTAGCCCAAATTATATTGCCTGGACCCTGACCAGGCAGTTACTAAAGATGAATGAAAATGCATTGTAAATGTAAATGCATTGTTCACATTCATGTTAATGAATGTGGTCTTTCTTTGTCCCGTAAGCTTCATATATAAACGCTCACCCGCAATTAAAAACCTCCTGCTTACGTGACGTTTTTTTGGCACATCATGGCATATCTCTTCATTCTGAATATTTGGTTACATCCCTGATAGATATCTTTGCTATTACTTTCAGTGTAATTAGTGAGTACTTTATATGAGTTAGTGAATAATGTCTTTCAAAATGAACAATAATCAGAGAGTTTAAGTGATTAAGCAATATCGCACTCACGTCAGTCGTGCTAAATATCAGCATGGCTGTGATTCATCCATAGGCACAAGCCCGCACGATTGAGTGCCATATTGCTTTTATACAACAGTTAACAGTATTTCAGACATAATATGGCCAAATGTTCTATTTATTTTTGTTCCGCTAGCAGAAATAGATCCCACAGAAGCCACACTTGCTTCAGCTAGCATACAGTACAGTGGGTATAGAAAATAATCACCTCCCTTTAAAATAATAAAATTTTGTTGCTTTTCAGCCTGAAATGAAGACAGACACAGTTTTTGTTTCATCCAGCTGTATTTACTCAGTACAACTTATAACATCCAAGTGAAAAAAAAATAAATAAAAAACAGAATCACTGAGTTGGAAAAAGGATCACCCCCCTCCTAAAAATGACTTGTAAACTCAATAAGGTGTAGCTAATCACCTTCTCAATGGCACACAAAGCCATTTGACTTTCAACTGTGATCAGCTGTGGTCATTTTGATTAGCTCAGCATGAAAAGAGCTTTCCTGGAGCATTTTGTAGTGCAGCTGAAGCAAACAATCAACTATGGCTGGCAAGGCACTGTCAAAAGATCTCCGAGATAAAGTTGTGGACAGGCACAAGTCAGGAGATGGATACAAAAAAAATTCAACGGATTATCAATGCCTAGAAGCACAGTGAAGTCTATTATTAAGAAGTGGAAGGTATTTGGTACAACACAGACCCTCCCTGATCAGGACGAGGCTCCAAACTGGATGAAAGAGCCAGGAGGAAACTGGTCAGAGAGGCTACCAAGAGGCCTACAGCAACTCTGAAGCAGTTCCAGGAATTGGTCATTGTGTGCATGTGACAACAATATCACAAATTCTCCACAAATGTGGCTTGTATGGGAGGGTTGTAAGAAAAGCCACCCACGACTGATCTTTTCCAAAACACTCCTTGAAGATTCTGAGGCCACATGGAAAAAGGTGTTATGGTCAGATGAGACTAAAATTGAATTATTTGGCCTCAACACCAAACAATATGTCTGGCGGAAATCCAATACAGCTCACCATCCAAATAACACCATTCCTACAGTAAAGCATGGAGGTGGTAATATCCTGTTATTGGGGTGTTTCTCTGCAGCAGGGACTGGAGCACTTGTCAGGATAGAAGGAAAATGGATGGGGCAAAATACTGTCAAATTCTTGAGGAAAATCTGCTGCCCTCTGCCAGAATGCCAGAAAGTTGTCAATGGGAAGAAGGTTTACCTTCCAACATGACAATGACCCAAAGCACACAGCAAAACTGACCACACAGTGGTTGAAGGAGAAAAAGGTGAATGTCCTTGCATGGCCTAGTCAGAGCCCAGACTTAAACCCCATTGAAAATCTGTGGAATGACTTGAAGACTGCAGTCCACAAACGGTCACCATTAAATTTAACTGAACTTGACCAGTTCTACAAAGAAGAGTGGGCAAATATTGCAAAGTCTAGATGTGCAAAGTTAGTAGAGACATATCCCAACAGACTAAAGGCTGTAATTAAAAAATTAAGGAAAAATTAAAGCAAGGGGGTGATCTTTTTCCAACTCAGTGATACTGTTTTTTTTATTTTATTTTTTTAATTTCTGACATGTTGGTGTTATATCTTTCACTTGGATGTTATAAGTTGCACTGAGTAAATACAGCTGGATAAAACAAAAACTGTGTCCATCTTCATTTCAGGCTGAAAAGCAGCAAAATGTGCTTATTTTAAATGGGGGGTGATTCTTTTCTATACCCACAATATCTTGTCTTATGTTCAAACGTGTCCTTGGCTGATTCGCATCCTTGTATGTGTTTGGTTGTTAATATGACTCCATCAATGTCTTCATCATAATAATTACAGTATATTAAATGTATCCAAATTCTTTTCCTTAAGTTATCAAGCTCAAGGTGTAGGAAATATCCTTTCAAGGCTTACAGAGACCAAATATGACTGGCATGTACACAGTTTATATTCATGCTGTTTAGACAGAATGGCCTTAACAAGTAAACACTAAGACCATTCTGTCTAAGTACATAAACGCTGGGGTTCATGAATATATTATGAGAAATGGATGCATTGAAATGCTTAACCCCTCTTTTCTTCAAGACGACTCTGAAAGGTGGCGAAAGAGAAAATGGGGATGCTTTGTTTGATGATAACCGAGCGTGAAGCCACCTTTGTTCCTCCGCAGGTTCCACCCACACGCTCACCCCAACCAAATTTCTAATGGATCTGCAGCATCCCGACTTCCGAGAGTCCACTAGGGTGTCCTTTGAGGACCCCGTTCCCTCAGACGATTGAGAGAAAGAGGGAAGGGTGGGAGAGAGAGAGAGAGAGAGAGAAAGAGAGAGAAATCACACTCTGACAAAGTAAAGGCAGCCGCTCGAAGAAGCCCTTTCTGAATCCCCACAGCACAAGGGTTTCTTTTCCTCCTTACTTCCAGTTTTACTCCCCTCTTTGCAGAGATGAGCGTTTGGCCTCCGCCTCAGTGCATGGAGAACGTGCCAGTCTAAAGAAGGCTCCACCCACTGCTGGTTAGAGACCAATCAGTGTCCATATCAGAGACAGTTGATGTTGGTCATGATTGGTGGATTACTCTGACATACAGAGCTGCAGCGAGTGGAGCCTCTTTGGAGCAGCCATGCAACGGGTGCTGACTCCATCCCTGCCGTTCCCATTCCTCTCAGCCGAGTGGATTAACCTGCATTTTTCCTAGCATACGCCCTCTAACCCAGTGGTGCATCTTCTTCTTCGGGTGATGAGGAGCTCCTACATTTGCCCACCAAAATTTCATATTTGTCATGTTTAATTTTTTTTTTTGTTTGAAGATTAATCTACCCAAGAGATTAATCGTATTACAGTTATTTTAGAATAACAACCCAAGAATATCATTCACATCAATTAACAACAGAGCTCCTTTCTTTGATGCTGAATTTCAGCAGGATAATTCAAGGATATATTTTTCTTTTTCCTTTTATTCAAACAAACCACCACACACCACTTCTACATGAGCAAGTGGGCGTCTGCGATGATCGCACAGCAATACTCTCCATTTGGATAACTGCCATATTGCCAATTTTCAAATTGCTGCATTACTTTTTACTGGAGCAATTTGGCTAAGTAATGTGTTACTCACCTGCAGATGCCAAAACTTGAAATGTAGCTGTGTTCTCTCGATATGCTTTAGCACTAAGCACTTACCACAAAATCCAATCGGTTTTGTCCTTGCCTATTGCTAATTATCTTAATTGTACTGCTTTATGGATTGCCAAAACCTTTTAAATAATACTTTTCTAACCAAATGTACAATATGTAAAGTACGTTACCATACTAATTATGAAAAATTCTTCAAAATTGAATTCTTCAGAATTCCCAAATAGGGCTTTAAACGGTATTGGGTGTGTTTTTGTCTTTCAGGAAAAAACAAAACAAAAAAAAACTCTGTTCTGTATGCTGTAAAAAAGTGAAGTATAATTTGTAGTTCACGTGTTCACGTGCACAAACTCTGAAAAAAGAAATTACTCAGGTTGATTTCTATAACAGCAGCTCTGACATTAGTTCTGGCTGTAATTCAAGTCACAGATTTATATTAATGCGCTCGATCTAAAACGTTTCTGTCATCACAACTAATTCACAGGGACTTGTACAGTGGAATACAGTAATCTAATAGTAATAATATACAGATTGAAAATGTGTTGATATTTAACAAAGTTATTCAACAAATGGTGAAGTTTTCTGAAAGGAGACATTTATTTAACATTTATGGAAGGAGTCTCCAGTGCAAGAGCTTTGTAATAGTCACAAGTAAAGCTGTAACTTTACGTCTGCTGCCGTCTTCAGGACAGAGAACGTTCCTTTTTTTTTGCTTTCTTGGTAACAAGCTCAATTTTTTTCTTCAAGAGAAAGTGAAGGAACAACTGTTTATAACTGTTATAACATAAGTGATACAGGAACTTGTTTCACAACATTAAATGTAACTATAAATGGATAAAAAAAATTTGTTTTATTCCTTACCTAATCTAGTTGCATATGCATAAAAGCCCATTTGTTAACAATTTTCAATTAATATAACGTCCTGATTTTTCATAATCCTACAATCAAACTAGATATTTAGTTATATCTATATATCTATAGCTAGTTGCCTAGTTAACCACGTGCTAAAGCTATATTCTCTATATATCCTCCCCCCTTTTTTTAAATTGGTTTATTATTTTTGGATTTTCTAAATGATAACGATCACCATTTGCAGTATGCCAGCCGTAACCCATACTGCTACATTCAACACCTACTGAACTATCCAGTCATTTTATACTCCACAAATAAAGTTTGTTTCTATTCTGGCTTTTTATTACAGTCGTTTCATCTAGCTGGTGTTAGAGAGTTCATTGTGATTCTAGCCAGAGCTCAGTAAAGCTGCATGTTTCTTTTATGTGGTCCAGGTGGATTTTACATGTGGTTAAAGGACAAAATTTGATCCAAAATTTGACTCTTGACACAGCCCTGGATTTCCATCCCTACTAAATTCTGTAATGGTGCCATACAACAGTTTTTGATGATTGGCATTCTGTAAATAATAATCATTTAAGAGTAAATGGTCTGATGTGTTTAGCCACTATAAACTGACTTTAGTTTGTTTTAGAATATTATTTACAGTGATATTATTATTTTTATTTTAGAATACAAGTAAAAGAAATGTGCAGCTTTGCTAAAGAAACAAACAAGTAAACCGTACACTGAAAGGATGTAGAGAACTGAATCAAGCATTTGTTCCAGCTGGGCTATAAGAAGTTCAGAATTTTTTATAATAATTTTTTGAGACTCGAACCACAATAAAAAAAATTAAAAATAAGTAAATCAAATCAAATAATTCCATTAAAACAAATTCCAGGTGGCACAAATGTTTGATTAATTGTGAACCCATGTTTTCTCATTTAGAAGAAATGTGTCTTCAGCTATTTATCTAAAAAATGATTCCGATCAACTCTTGAATTGAAGTCACGCGAATGGAGTAGATTTATTTTTTCTTTCATCTCATAGGCATACCTTAGTGTGCGGCGAGATCGTTCCTCACGTCACTATAGCTGACCTACATCTGTTGTACTAATTTTGCACACGTCTTTTGGCTTTGTCTCTTTACACGTTCACGATGTGCGGCCATACCGAAGAAGTCATCTTCCCTCATTTTTAAGAGTTTGATCTCCTGCATGCCAGTTAGTTTTTAAAGTTTCCTAAAACCTTTACGTTCTTCGGTTTGCGATATTACACAATCTTTTACGTGGACTAGATACAACAGCTGAAAACACATTTACAGGTAAACGAAATTTTCCTGTACAGTTCTAACGTGTGCATATATTCTCTGTTTCTCCACGGGTGCTGTCACTCCTGCAGGCTCAACCAATATCTTCACCCCTACCGTGCTCCTGGACGCACTCAAGACCATGAACAAACCAGACGAAGATCAGACAAGCTAAAACCCTCCCTCTCTTCTCTTCTATCTGATCGCCCGAATCCCCTGCTCCTATATTAATGTGTATGCATCTTGCTTGAAAGAAAAAAAGAAAAAAAGAAACAATGGAAACACTGATTTTAAAAAAATGATATATATATAAATATATAAATATATATAGTATGTTGAAAAGCAAAAGAATCATTGTAAGTATTCTCATGTTTTACAATGGATGCAAATGTTTAAACTGTTGAAATAAGGTTTAAATATCAAAGGCCATTTGAAACAGAAAGAACCAAATATTGATAATATTATTGATATTGGATGCTCAGAAATGTGTAAATGGTAGAATCTTAGATCATTGGTGTGATTTATCATGGTTGTGGGTGGGGGAGGGACAGCCGAGAACATAATCATATAATTTCTCTTGCTTTACGACGAACTCCTGTCATTTGTCATGCTGTATGCTGAACGCTCTGGTTTTAGATTCATAGTCATGCATGCCATGGAATTTTATTTGTGGCCATTTTGAAATCTGAGCTAGTGATTCTGACACTGACTGAACATCTGCTGAAGGGAGAAACCAAAGCAGTTGATGAGTAGAATGAGTCACATGTCAAATGTAAATAGCTCCAGAATGCCCTCGCTGATCATTGGCCTCAGATCTGGCTCTATCTACTTGCCAGGACCTTTTGTTTTATTGCTCTGCAGAAAATTTCACGTTTTAGTGTCAAAAAGGCCATTGCTTGCAAATGAAGAATATTCTCAACAGAAAAAAAGGGCCAGCTGTACTTCAGTATTGTATCCTGTCCGATTAAGTCTTATCATTGGCTAGTAAACAATGTTTAACCGGGCCATGCACTGAGTAGTGTGATGTTGTTGTATATGCCATATGTTGATGTTTTAACGTCTCCCTGTTGACTTTTCTGACTGTGAAGTAGTACTTTTTTTTCCCCGTTCAATAATGCGAAGCCAATGTGTTTGTGATGTTCGAGCTGTACTGTAATAGTAGTAGTAATAGAAAAAAAAAAAATAGCAACTATCTACATTTGGTTTGTCTGTTCGTTAGTGCAGCGTAACTCTTCCACCGGTGAATGGCTTCGCAAAGAGATGTAATCCCATCTTCTTTTATTTCTTTCTATTTCTATTTATTCCTATTTTATTCCTCTGCTCCGGCAACCAGGTTGTATATTGCACTATGAGTTTTCTGTGATGCGAATGCTTGTTCATTTTTAGTCCTTTATTTTTGGTTTGCTGTTGTAAAAGCACTGAGTGTGTCTACTAGATTTATATCAAATTTATTTATCAGAGAAAATATTAATTAATAAGAAGTTAGTCTGTCTCAATCCTGTTTATCTTTGCTGGGATTTCATGTTTGCAAGCGTTGAAGCACAAACAAAAGTAAACTTGATGTGTACTGATGTAATAAGACTGTCCAATAAATTGGCTTCCATTACAGCAAAGAATCAGTATATTTTTTCTACACCCATATCAACAGAGGTGAATTGAAATTAAACTCTGCTTGCAAGCTTATGCATAAAAATGCAGTAATGCAGGTCTGTGATAGCAGGGTAATATATAATTCATCTTACCTGCAGAAGTGTTTGGAATTTCTGGAAAGCATCCAAATACCTGCAGCAACAACACTGTCAAGGTCAATATAGTCAAGAAATGATGCTGAATTTTGTCTAAAGGAACGACTGAAGGAAATATTAAGAACCATTTTAATAACTGTTTTTCTAATAATGGTACAAAAGTACAAAATGTCAGGATTTCTTCACAAACATTTCTGCTTTCTAAATCATCCACTTGTCCAAAAAATCTAAACAGAATTGAATTCTAGCAAGTATTAACAGAGCTAAGCTTTCAAAATCAATTTATTCTATATTTGTATTGTGGGGTCACAGCCATTCCTCAAAGGTTACATTAATGATTAAATTAAACTGCATATGGATAAATTTCACTTGCACACTCCTCTTTGATGACAGACTATCATGCTTCATAACTAAACATTATGTTCTATTATCCATAAGACAGAATTCTATCAGACAAAATTGTCGGAAGTTAGAAAAAAGTGGTAATAGTACTCCCTAGCCTATGTATACAATAGTACCCTTTGGGTGTCTCACAATGTGTTAGATGTACTTTTTTTTACTCCAATTTCTACCGATTTGTTCATTTACCAATTTCCAGCCACATGTTAGTAAAGGCTAACACATGCTTCCTATACATCGTTTCGAATTGCTTCTCATGCTGTGTCGGAGAGCAGTGCAACACACTCGGAGGAAAGTGCTATCTACCCTCATCCGCATACATGAGCTCACAGATATTCACGATTGGCTAGTGTCACTCGGAGATTTAACACTATCCCACTCACTCAGAGAGCATGGCCAATTTTGCTTTCTTGGTGCTGCGTCGTCGTCAGGATTCGAACCTGTGATGCGTTGTGACACTCTGGAGCCCATGAGGTACTGCATTTTCAAAACTCATTTTAAGGGCACAAAGCAAGTAACAAACGTCATACAGTTGAGGTTAGAATTTTACATACACCTTGCAGAATCTGCAAAATGTTAATAATTAAAAAAAAAGGGATAATAAAAATTGCATTGTTTTTTATTTAGCTCTGCCCTGAATAAGCTATTTCACATAACAGATGTTTACATATAGTCCACAAGACACAATAATAACTGAATTTACACAAATGAACCAGTTCAAAAGTTTACATACACTTGATTCTTAATACTGTGTGTTGTTACCTGGATGATCAACGACTGTTTGTATGTTTTGTGATGGTTGTTCATGAGTCCCTTGTTTGTCCTGAGCAGTTAAACTGCCCACTGTCCTTCAGAAAAATCCTCCAGGTCCTGCACATTCTTTGCTTTTCCAGCATCTTCTGCATATTTGACCCCTTTCCAGCACTGACTATATGATTTTGAGATCCATCTTTTCACACTGAGGACAACTGAGAGACTCGTACAGAACTATTACAAAAGGTACAAACGTTCACTGATGCTCAAGAAGGCAACACGATACATTAAGAGCCGGGGGAGTGTAAACTTTGATCGGTGTAGATTCTGCAAGGGGCATGTAAACTTATGACCTCAACTGTACCATAAATAATATAAAACAAACTAACAAACAAACAATTCCCAAAATTGTTAATAGTCCAGTAAGCAGCAGTTTCCATTATGAAAACAGATTTAGACTATTTATTACAAATGCAGCACATTTAAGAAATCGTTTGTAATTAAATGTTGTGCATAACTGCACTAATAAAACCTAGTGCAGAAATGTAGAAGAATATTTCCCGTTACAAAATCTCATAGACACCAACAAAAGCCCTATGTACAGTATTTCCAATATCTGAAATTTTTATGGAATTGCTTTTCATAAAATGGCCGTGTAGCTGTAAACAGTGCAATAAGTGAAGCTTATCACAGTATAGCTGCCATGGTTAAGATGCGAATGTGTCTATATCCATTACCAATCTCACGTCAAGAACGTTTTAGGTGTCTACAGGCTGCAGTTTGGTTTCTCTGGAGGTCACTTGGAAGCATAGAGCAGTGGTGCAGCGTCAGTAGGTGCAGGATTTTGTGAGTGGGCTCATGTGATGCAGTCCTGAGGAGAGAGAATGCACCATGCGCTGTGACATCTCTCTCACGCTATTGGCGGTGGCGATGGCACGGTCCAGAGAACGGTTGAGAGAGTGCTGTGCGTCTACAGATTGAGAGCGCCTACGGTGACCCCTGTAGCCTTTCCCGTCACTCAGTGAAATGTAAAGAGGCTTTTGGTAGGAGGTTGACACCACAGGGCTGGAGTAGTAGCTGCAGGACAGAAAAGGTCAAAGCACATTAAAGACAACATGACATAAATTCTAACAAATTTTTAATATTTAATACGTCGTGATGATGGCTGGACTTTCTACCAGAATTAGATTGTGGAAAAAATCCATTATATATAAAAATTTCTTTGCTTTCCGTGTGTTCATGGTGACATAGGTAAATGATCGGATTATTTTTAGAAGTAAAAGTCATGACATTTTGATGGAAGATTAAGGAAGTGTACAAATGTCTGAGTGATTTGCTAATTAATACATGAAGGTATCAAGATCAATTTCAATTTAAGGTTGTCTTTAAAGTAAGTGACTATGAAACTAGGCACTTGTACATAAATATACAGCCTGAATCACAATTCTAAGTATTATTAGCATGTATTTCTAAGCTGTCCCTAATGAATTAGATTTTTTTTTTTTTTTTTTTACAAATTCTCTGCTAAGTTACAGGGATCGAAACATAAAAAAACCCTTGAATTTCTAGAATGCCATAATTTAACATCCAGTGTATTATTAACTATTAATAAATTAGCCTATTTATTAAGTATTTTTGCTCCTTTGAGGGACTGATTAAATACAGGCCTGTCAGGCACCATTCTGATGGTTCAATATGAAACGAATGCTTACTTGCTAAATACACTATAATACAACCATGGAAACTATCTCTCTTTATAGATAGCACTTTTTTTGTTTTATAAAATCCAACACTGTCCAGTCTGACCTGATTTAGAAAGCTGAAGATGCTTATCCTGAGCTACTCACAGGACTGAAGGACAGACCGGCACACACTGGAACACAGGCACACTGCCAATCACTGGAGGGGGAGGTGCTACTGCCAGGTACATACCCCCTGTCTGCATGTGTGTGGACCTCACTGGCTGAGTTTCCTTCTGCACGGAGCTTTGTTTTGCTGAAATCAGATATCAGTAATGATATATAACTTTAGATCACCCTGCATGTGGATCTTATTCTAATGGAGCTGGAAGGATCAATATTAAAAATAATAATAATAATAATAATAATAATAATAAAATAGATCTGGTGCCTTTCTACAGCTGTAGATTTCTAGACTGGGTTCTAGTCAATGCCTGATTAAGTAAAGTCTTCACTGTGATCGGGTTACAACTAGCTGGTTGTGTACTGGGAATCTAGAGTATGCACGAAACACAAATAAATTTCTATGTCAGGGGTGTCAAACATACAGCCTTGAGCTGGAACACATGAAATACCTGAACTGGCTAGGGGCAGAAAATACATGAAATACCTGGACGTGGCAGAAAAATGAAGCTATCAACAGCTGCAACCAGATTTCTGGGAAGACAGGTTGTGAAAAACCCTCGAGTGACTGCAAAAGACCTGAAGCAAGACTTGGTGGCAACAGGCACTGAGGTTTCAGTGAACACAGTATGGCACGTACTGAATGCAGAAGGTTTCCATGCCAGAACTCCAAGACAACCAGTTTGTTTTTAATATTTGGGGAAACAAGAGATTAAAAGCCATGTTTAGAAAATGGTAGAACTGGTTTTAGACCCAACTTTGCATTTTGATAATGCTAAAGGATATTTTTGTTCTCCTAAATTATGCTTTGTTAAAAAATAAAATAAACAATGACTCCTTATGTCTCATGTTGTGATGTGCTGCTTCCTATAGTTACTCCTTCATGGTGATGCACATCTCCACCACCTGACCCAAGAGCACAAGAAAAGTCGGCTCAAAATCATATAAATAAGCCACAGAAGTTTTGGGATTCTGTTCTATGGAGTGATGAAACAAAACTGAAACTTTTCGGCACGATGGATCAGCGATATGTCTGGAGAAAGAAGAATGAAGAAGGAACACTCTGTCCACAGTCAAGCATGGTGGTGGCTCGGTGATGCTCTGGGGCTGCTTTGCATCCTCTGGCACTGGAAACCTGCAGCGTGTGGAAGGCAAGATGGATTCATTGAAGTATCAGGAAATCCTAGGCGAAAACGTCATGCCATCTGTAAGGAAGCTGAAGCTTGGGTCATTGGACCTTCCAACAGGACAATGATCCCAAGCATACCTCAAATTCCACCAAGGCTTGGTTGCAGAAGAAGTCCTGGAAGATTCTACAGGTCCATCACAGTCACCTGACTTGAACCCCATAGAAAATCTCTGCTGGGATTTGAAGAAGGCGCTTACAGCACACAAACCCAAGAATATTACTGAACTGGAGGCCATTGCTCATGAGGAATGGGCTAAGATTCCTCAGGAATGCTGCCAGAAGCTGGTGTCTGGCTATGCATCTCGTTTGCAGCAGGTCATAACAGCAAAAGGGTGCTCCACTAAGTACTAAAGATGCTTGCCATGAAGGGGCTGAATAATTTTGAAACTGGAGAACTCATTATAAGTTGCATTTTCAGCTGAATTTGGGGAAACCACTTGAAGCATTCGTTGTGTTGAACTATTTCAATTGCTTTTGTTTGATTTGTTCATTGTAAACAGCTGAAAGTCTGTAAATTTTGACAATAAACCTGATTTGCAATGGGGGTTGAATAATTTTGATTGCAACTCTATATGTTCAATCCGTTTGTGCATTGAGGATGTACATATCAGATGAATGCAGATAAATAAATGCCTTTAAGAGGAGTTGTTGATTTGTTATTGCTCCACTAAACTGATTTCTTTGGTCTGACACACTTGACATTGGACTGTGTGTAACGAAGCCCAAAAACGAGTTTGACACCCCTGCTCTGTGTGGTTGGTAAAACTGATATAACAGAAAACCACCATGATCATGGAGAACTTTTATTTTATACTACTTATTTTATACCTAATTTTTAGCATTTTATTAAAAAGATGCAAAGTGCAATGAAGTATAAGTAAGTATATATAACGCAATTTCTGACCAGGTGGAGGGACTGTATCTCTTTTTGTTGCTCCACACAGTGGACAGTGATTAGAGTAGTAGCGAGTGTGACTAGGTGAGCTAATGTTTCTTGCTTGACCTGAAAAAACACAAAAAAGTAAAAAATGCATAAGTGACTAAACAATACAGGAGCAGAGGGCAGATCGCATAATGGAAGAAAATGCTTACATCCAGAGGTTCTATTGCGTCGTGCCAAACAGCTCAAGCACAAAGGTACTGGCCTTCCTCTGCCTTCAGCCTCATCATTTCTCACATCTGATCTGTCAGCTGATATGCTACGCTTCTGGCCTTAGGGGAAAATACACTATTGTTAATTTTATTCTGTGATTAGCAAAAATGAAATCTGTAACAGAAAGCATTACCACAAGTTCACAGATACAGTGAGTGCATAGGCTACCACATTCTCTTACGATTTGTGTGGGTCGTTGGGCTTCGTCTAGTTTCAGCCCTCGCTCTCCGGGTCGTGTGTGCCATCACAAGCGATGCTGGGATGTGCTTTGGTGTCATGTCTTCAGACTGGGTATGCTCCGAATCTGTACCTGTATTTTTTTTTTAAATATAGAAAACATATGAGTAGGTAAATACCAATAAAACAGTGTTATTAATTAGTTAATAGTGTTATTTAATAGCAACAATGAATTCTTCCCTAATAAGTGTGTTTCTAGTTACTGGTTTTCCATTTTTCCTCAGTACATGATAATCACACATACACTACACATACTGTAGATGGAAATTAAGTTGGAAAAAAAACAAACCCTGTAGTATTTCTTTAGTAATAGTTTCTAGTGCCAAAACAGCAACTCTACTTTCACACGGATGAGAGAAAATATGCTCATATTTTAATGCTCAATATTAAGACTGCTATGTGTTCATTAACTCTACACACTGCTATGTGTCTGTGGTCTGAGGCGGGGCACGGATGCTGATCTCATTCTTGGTATAGTTCTTTCTTGTTCCCCCTTTGAAGTGCCCCCAGTCTCTCTTGGTTCTTTCTTGCTAGCTGTCTTTCTCTCCAGAGACCTGCAAAAATTCCACATATGGAAATGGAAGGTTACGTATGTTACCTCGGGAGGACTGCCAGGGTGGTTTCCTTCAGAACTAGTGGCATTTTCCTGTTTCCTTGCCGAGAACCAATAGCATCAACAAGTCATCCACTTGTGACCATGAAACCATGTGGATAGTCTAAGAAACATGCTAGCTATGCCATCCTGATCCTCCGGCCATTCTACTCAACCCAAGGGACACATGGGGCCTGGCCTTCCTATAATTAATCCTTCAAACCTTCCGTTTTTTAAATTTACTTCCGGGGTGGTTTCCTTCTGAACTTGTGAAGGTTGTATATGAAAGTCTTCCTGATAGTTTACCTCACCAGACAATAACAGACAGCACTCATGAATATTCAGAGAATGAGAATCACTCCAAGTGTTAATACTGCTTCCTACTGAGGGTGTGGATCAATCAGACTCACCACAGAGCACATGGGCTGCAATGAAGCAATATTTAGTCTGTAAAGTATAGCAAAGTTAGACAGTGAGGTCTTGAGTGGTGCTGAGTGTTTTTACCATGTTTCTGCAAAAGCATGCCCTTTTCACAGCTCCTTATATGCACTTTTAATGAAGTTGATACATGTGGGATAGCTCAGTCACTCACCTTGGTGACTATACCACAAAATGGGTTAAGCATTTGATTAGCTATATCGAATGGAAGCTCTAGCTTCTGTTTCACTAATGAAGTCTTAATATCAGTCTGTAGCGCATTCACTGCTGCTGCTGAATTAGATTCCTGAATTATTCTCTGATTATTAGAATGCTCCAATAGCAGCACATTTCTGTTCCAGGAAATAATTTCTTTCTAGATGGCGTTGCAGCCAGGCATGGCTCCGTAAGTGCTTGCTGAAGACGCTCTAGTCCCAGACAGATATCAATGGCATCAGTATAATTCTAACAATAACAAAACTAGCAAAAAAATTCCTTGACAAGACAAAAATGGGAAAAAAGTATAACACTGCGACCTTTTATAGGCTACCCATATGCAGAGGTGTGTAGTAACGCGTTACATTTAGTTCGTTACATTTACTTGGGTAACTTTTTGAAAAAAAAAAAAAAAAAACTTTTAAGAGTAGGTTTAACTGGCCATACTTGTATTCTTACTCAAGTTAATTTTTAATCACAGAAATGTACTTTTACTTCACTACATTCGCTGGCGTGCCTCTGTCACTGTTAAAAGTTAATGAATATATGTAGTTTTAATAATTAGTTTATATCACGTATAATGAGATCTTGCTATATGCTGCAGTGGTCTGAATGCGGACGCAACAACCGCTCACTTTTTTAGAGGCTCAGTCCTGGAGAGGGGGAAGGAGCGAGCGTGTCGATGGAGGCAGGACACACACACGCACACGCGCGCACACACAAACTCTTTCTACACACACTTTCTCTTCTGTTCTGCTCCCTAGTTTGTCCTTTTGTTCTCTGTTGTCTTGTTTAAATGCAGATGCTGACAAGTTTGTGTTGTTAACATATTGTGATAAAGATATAATAAAGATGGAGATAGTCAACCGTTGGGAAAATGTTTGTTTTTTAGGTTGTGTGTTGTGAGATTTTATGTTGAAAATGACAGGTTCTCTCTTACTGTACCCATCACATGACTGGGATATGCTGCTTCATCTTGAACCCAGGTTTTATATCATATAAACAGAACAGACAGACTTTCAAGAAGAGGAGTGACTTACAGTTCTCCACGTAGTCTGAGATTCAGGATTTTCCCTTCATTTTAATCAAATCTGAATTAATCAGTGACTTGCTACTTGAGTAGTCTTCTCAATGGACACTTTATTACTCTTACTCAAGTAATTATTAACATTATTACTTTTAATGTTACTTGAGTAATTATTTTTATAAGTAGTTTTACTTGTATTTGAGTAAAGTTTTTGACTACTCCACCCACCTCTGCCCATATGGTGTCACAGTCACAAGGCTATGACTTTGCTTTAGGTACTTGGCAAGGTAACAAGCAAACAAGGAAACCGCCTTGGTACGAAATACGTTTAAGTGTGCGGTATTTACAACATTGTCCTTCATTTGTCACCTGAATAACTGTTTGACAGAGGTGCAAGATAAAGTGTTTCTGAAGACACACACCTGAAATCACGCTGCCGTGGATGAGGTGTAGATGTGTGAGGAGGTGTATGGTCTCTAATGTCCTTTGAGGGAGAAGGGCGCACTCTCACACGATGGGGGGGACTGGCTGTCCTGAGAGTTCCCTCTAAGTGCTCCCTGAGTCTGTGCACCTCTGCCTGAAGAGACTCAATGGCCTCACTAAAAAACACACACACACACAAAAAAAACAAAACAAATATGTACAGACATGAAAAGTTTATGGAAGTGTGGGTCTGAATGATGGGTGAAAGACACCATACTGCAGATGCCAAGCAACATTTGAAGTAAGATTTGGTACAGATACACTCAGCACACAGCATGCTTTGTTTTTGGGGTCAACCACACCATGCAATTTCACACAGCATGTGGTAATAGCAGTGAAAAAATGCCTCTCAAATTATATTGCTCAAGATACAAGATAATCAACTTTCAATGACTGAAAAAAAAAAAAAAAAAAAAAAAAAAAAAAAAAAGAGAAGCTGGATCATTTAAACATACTGTCCCTAATTCCTTATATCACAATCAATCAAGCTACAACCCACATACCTAATATCATAAGGTACTATATGCATCAATGTGTGTATCAGATGTCTTTAAATGTTCCCATCTACATTAGTAAATCTGATTGAATGTAACTTTATGCCCCTGAGAAAATAAATCGCTAAGATAATATTCATTACTCCACTCCCATAATAATATACTGCAGTGCACTCCTTTCAGTGTGTCCACTCTGCAGCAGGCATAAATCTTGGCTGGTTTGTGCTACCATCCCTGTGGCAGCTATGAAGAGACTCACTGGTGATTCGCCAGCTGCCCAGAACTTTGGGCTTTGAGGTGGTCACCATGGTGATAGGGTGCAGTGAGGGAGGAGCTTCTGAGATAAGAGGGATCCTGATTGGACGGCTGTGTGTGTTGGTCACCCTGTCGTGTTCCATCATCTGATAAGGAATGGGCTAAAGAAAAATGGATGAGAGAAGTCAGTGAGCAGGGAAGGAAATATATTGAAACAGGAATACAGGAATAAATTGAAACGGACCAGCTGCGACATCCACCCAATTATACATCTCCAGATCAGCTCTTTAGGTGCTGACCTGTTTATATATTCAGTTAAAGTGTACGAGCCTCAACAGGGCTGTGTGACCTGCTGTGAATAATGTTTACCACACTCGCTCTGCTGCTCCAGCTCGCTAATGCCGCTACTAGGCCAAGGCTGGAGAGGTGTGCTGGGCCAGCGCAGAGGGGAGGTGGAGGTAGACGAACTGGGAATGTGCCGCATCCTTGCCTCTCCTCTTCTCCCAAAGGATCCTGGAGCACCTCCAGAGGTAATAGCATGGGCTCTAGAGGGATCTGAAGAGGGCTGTGTGTGTGCTGGAGAGCTAGACTTAGGATTTATTCGGCACTTTTCCTGCGTGACAGATGGCCTTGTTGCCCTGGAAAAAAACAGGAAAAGAGGGTGGAGTAAGAGTAAAGACACACACACACACACACACACACACACACACACACACACACACACACACACACACACAGTGCAACCTGCCTAAAACATGTAGCAAATAGAAAAAGAATGTGCTGAGTTAGCACAGAAATCGATGAATAGAGAAGCTCTGCAGTGGAAGCGCAGCCCACCTCACTGCTGTCCTCTGCTGGACAGGGCTTTGTGCTGCAGGTGTGAGTCGACTGCTCTCTGAGCCCATGAATCCACTATCTGTTTCTGGAGTTACCACACCATCCTACAATCCCATAAGCACAACAAAATGTAGCAGAAATATTGGCAGCATTCATAAAAACAAGTAAAGATGAATATATGAAATGAATAATATTGTAAAATGTGTGAGTGAGAGGCAGGATACAAATGTGGGTGCTCAGTTCAGGTGCTGATTTTGTGATGTGCTCTCAGCAACATTCTTTTATGCAACTCACCTACTATAAACAGCTTGTTGTCATGGAGGTGGCAGTATACAAAAGTGCCCAATTCCTGCCAAATAATCCTTAATCATTCTGTTTTAGATATTTGAAATCTTTTATTATGACCGGATTATGCGTCATTATATTTTAGAGTGCTTATGTACTTTTATATCCATTAGTGGCCTCGTGAGAGGAATTAAATATTACATTTTTCTTTTTCTACGATGTAAATTTGACAAAGAATTCCTAGAAAAAGTTCTTATGATAATGATGTTTTAAAAAGGAAGGGTTGATATCCTATCCAATTGTTTAAGTGATACATAGTTTATTTTTGCCCATTATTTGAACGGAGTTATTAATTATGGAGTTGACTGTATAATGTGATAAAGGGCTTAAATATGTCCCACTGATATCAGTCTCTTACTGACCTGAAGCTGTGCTCTCAGTGCCCTGTCATTCTCTTTAGAGGCCCTTCTTCCCATGGCTGCTCTCTCTCCCAGGCTGCTATGGGACTTTATGCTACCTCTCCTTCCACTGCCCTGTTTCCTTGGTAATGCTGAAGCTGGGACTGAGGCCTCTGGGAGAGTTTCCATAGAGTTACACACATGTGAGCTACGAGAGGGGCCTGAGAGAGAGTCTGCCATTGGCAGTCTAAGAGAGAGAGAGACCAAGAAAACGAGAGTAAACAGTCAGTCTTTACATGTTAATTAAATGAAAATTTCCACTTTGATTATTTTTCTGGTAACAACCAGACTCACGGCTGGAGAGGTTTGTTTGAGTCCCGCTCATCTTTGCTTTTCCACTGCTGTTCAGTTTCTATCCTTTCAATACTGGCAGGGGGAGGAGAATGATCTCTTAACTTAGTCTGGTCTCTGTCCAGCACCTTGGATAAATCCCTGAAGTTCTGGTAGCTGAGTATGAGGCAAAAAAAAGTAGTGACACAAGTTTTTAATATTCAGATAGGTGCGTTTGTATAATGCTCTTCGTCCTGAGTGATGCACGTGTGAAGTACTTATGCTACTTGAACAGAGCTACATATTAGTGTGGATCAAGCATAAAATGCTTGGATAAAAGCAGAGCCGCTAAACAGATGTACTGGTATTCATTACACAAATTACAGGCCAGGGTCACAAAGCTCTTACTGATCCATCAGGGTGCTAAAGTCGTTCTCCACACGTTGATGTTTGTGGTTCAGTGGACGGAGGACAGATGGAAATATGTCCTCTTCGCCCTCCCCTCTGTCTCCATCACTTTCCCCACTGACAGAACTCACCTCCAAGCCGACCATGACTTCTGCATGAGCTGCAGTGGCGGGGTTCTGATCAGAGACGGATGAGTAGAAGGTCAGCACCACACAACCAATAAAACTAGTACAAAAGCATACTGAATAAGGTTACACAATTTATCATATAGTAATTATTGTTATAGGGTGTTGCTTCCTCAATTAAGTAAACATAATCTAGTATGGTATTACTAATTTTAGCTGATATTGTATGTAAGATATCAGTTGTGGATTAAACAGCTCCTCAGGTTTTAACTGTCTAACCAGTCAACCTACTTATTCAGAGAGTAAACCTGAACGTTGTTGCTTCTCCACAGCACCACCTTGTGTTCACAATGAAACCTGCATTTATTTTTCTTGCACTGCCTCTCTTTCAGATGTGAATTATTCATGACACTACTAGTGCCCAGAGCAAGGTTATAATTCTCCCATTGCCCCATAGATGTGTGAGAGTGGGTCAGTGACAGAGTTTAGAGTACCTCAGGCTGCGGCTCTGTCTCTTTCAGAGACACACAGGGATGAAGGGCATGAGGGGGGTCGCTTGAGGTAGGTTCTATGAGCTGATTACTTTCAGATTGTTCTATCCACTCCTTCAGTTCCTCCAATTGTAACCCTGACTGAAATATAAGACTTTCGAGTCCCCTAAAAATACAAACACAATATAGAAATGACTTATGTGCTGCATATGTACAAAGTCTCGAATATGTTGCTGCATATCTACAGAAAGTGCTCCGTATTCACCTGTCCGGGTCAAAAAGTCCTGACTTCCCTCCTGTTTGCCTCTGCAGTTGCTGATGCTTATCTCGAGCAGCAAGGTAAGCCCTTTCTATCGACTCCTGACCCTGGGCCAGCTGAGACAACCCCTGTTCACAAACAATAATGTGTCAGCAGGCAGATAACATCGCAGATATACACACATTCACTTCCTCTTACATAAAAATGAATTATGGTACCTGTGTCTGCTCATAAGGTTTAAGTCTTTGACTCTTTAGTAGCTTCTCAAACTCATTAACCTGAGCAAAACAATGATCAGATTTCACACAGGTCAGATTATGACATTTTATTTAATGTACACCAAATAAAACTAAATTATGTTTAGCAATGGTAAATATGAAAGGTGCATTAAGTATACTTTAGGGGTTGCATAAACTAGTCAACTAACACTGAACCTAGTCACTGTTATTGGGTACTGGATATAACAGCAAGGCAGACACTGAGCTGTAAGGTGGGCTCTGTTGATGGGCATGAGCTTCCATGCTGCGTGCTCTTAGGTCCAGAATTAACGATTTCAGGTGAGCTGCAGGTCGTCCGCATGAGTGCGTTTTAAGAACTGGTACATTGTTACATAGTGCAGTATGACTTATTGCAGCTGGAAATGTAACTTGTAGTTAATTACTGTGCAGTTTGATGTGTTGCTGTTGTTTATCATCATTTAACAGCATTTTTTTTTCACTATGGAAAAGATGAAATGGTAAAAATGAATAGCAGTGCAACCCCTAGTCTACACTATAATGCTGAGAGAAAAGAGGTATTAAGTGTCAACACCTGTAGCTGAAATCTCGCCATCTGCTTGGAGAGTGCCTCAGTTAGTGGAGCTGCAGCAGGAGATTCATGCCAGCTGGAAGAAAAAGAGTCTACAGAGGACGGGCGAGTGGGTGTCCCTCTGGTAGCTTTCACAATGTAAAAATGATATAATCCAATTATTTGCTTCATCTGCAATTTACTACTGTGTGAGACAGACTAATAAATTGACAACAGCTTACTGGATAACCATTTAACATGCTATTTCATTAAAAAAGAAAAATCACTATGTTAAAATTGCACTCACCTGAGCTGAGCCTTTGCTGAATCGGCTGGACAGCATCCGTGCCCAGCTCTGCCCTCTGAGCCTGGGGGAAACTCAGGGTCATAACCTTTGACCCCTCCTTCAGAACACCTGACAGGGCAGGCTGGCTGGGTTTGGGAGGATCCGAGTACAGGCATACCTGATGAATTACACATATAAGGATTCCCATTCATTTTTGTTGCTTATGTACATGACAGCTGTTGCGTTCTTTTTCATTGCTTGTTATCTGATCGTAAGACGTACTGACACAGAGGTGCCAACATTGCTAACAAGAAGATCCTAGAAGGCAGAGAAAAAAACCCCTGAATTTTAGCACCAAAAATTTAGTTCATGTTAGTGGCTCCATGCTAACAGCATAAATAATAAAAAAGACTGCTCTGTATAAATAACATGGTCTGGCTGAGCTGTTTGAATTTGCCCTTTTGGATTATCTGCCTGTTTAAATAAACCAGCATTTGTTTCCAACCCGAACCATTTTCCGGACAAATCGTACATGTTGGCAACACTGGCAACAAGTGTACAAGCTTATTCGCTGTTAAGAGACCAGTGCCTGATTCATTTTAAATTGATGATTATGTTTAAAATAGTTCCACAGATACAACAAAAAAAGAATCTAAGATGGTAAATTTTTAAAGATGGGTCAGTGACATACAGGGTTGTACCTTAGAGTCAGAGTTATCTTATTACCTTAATATCTTAATAGCACAGAGGAAAGGGAGGAGCTGTATATATAAGCCTTCTTGTATAAACTTTCTTAAGAATCGCAGAGATTCACTACAACCTAGCGACCAAATTAGTTAGGAGATAACGGAACGTTCGTTTCAGAAATGGTCTGCAAATAGGAGGGACTGAGGGCTGTCTAAATGCAGGCATATGTGTGTACATAAAACGAAAGGGAAATACAGTTGCGTTCATAAGTATAATATATACGCCTTGCAGAATGTGCAAAATGTTAATCATTTAATAAAGATAAAAAAAGAGGGATCATAAAAATTGCATTTTGTTTTTTATTTAGCTCTGCCCTGAATAAGCGATTTCACATAACAGATGTTTACATATAGTCCACAAGACACAATAATAATTGAATTAACACAAATGAACCAGTTCAAAAGTTTTACACAAGCTTGATTCTTAATACTGTGTGTTGTTACCTGGATGATCAACGTCTATGTTTATGTTTTGTGATGGTTGTTCATGAGTCCCTTGTTTGTCCTGAGCAGTTAAACTGCCCACTGTTCTTCAGAAAAATCCTCCAGGTCCTGCACATTCTTTGCTTTTCCGGTATCTTCTGCATATTTGACCCCTTTCCAGCACTGACTATATGATTTTTGAGATCTGCTGTATATTTTCACACTGAGGACAACTGAGGGACTTGTCCACAACTATTACAAAAGGTGCAAACATTCACTGATGCTCAAAAGTCAACATGCTACATTAAGAGCCAGGGGGGTGTAAACTTTTGAACAGGATGATCGGAAATTATTGTGAATTATTTTGTTTAAAGATCTTTTTTTTTTTTTCCATTTAGTGCTGCCTTTCAGAAACTACACAAGATATTTACGTTTTCCCAGAAGAAAGAATAATAAAAATGCACAGATCACCCTGTTCAAAAGTTTACACCCCCCTGGCTCTTAATGTAGGACAAACAAGGGACTCAGGAAAAACTATTACAAAACATAAAAAGTCGTTGATCATCCAGGTAACAACACACAGTATTAAGAATCAAGTGTATGTAAACTTTTCATATGTAAACTGGTTCATTTGTGTAAATTCATATAGTCTCGTGGACTATACGTTAACATCTGTTATGTGAAATAGTTTATTCAGGGCAGTACTAAAGAAAAAACAAAATGTAATTTTTATGATCCCTTTTATTTTTTTAAAAACATATTAACATTTTGCACATTCTGCAAGGCGCCTATAAACTTATGAAAGCAACGCCACACAAACACACACTCTCTGACAATAAATGTGTCCAGAAATCGTGTGTCCCCACAGTCAGCAAATGCCTCAATAGAAGGTGACAGGATAACTGCTCCTTCTTGATAAGACTTTCAGACACTATATCACACGAGCATTTACCTCTATGTGACCCCTGTGCCTGGAGTAACATATCACCCTTCCACTTTCCATTGTATGCAGTACACTGAGCATATACCCCCACTACAGGAACTACCTATTTCAATCACATTCTCACTTACTATTTATAAAGTTCACTAATGTATACTATTCTTAAGGAATTGTAGAACAGAGTCCAATGTGGCGTCTCAGTAGAACGAATGATACACTGCCGCCTACATCCTACATCCTACATCCTCATACCTATAAAAGGAAGGACAGATGGCTAAGGATTGAGGGGGGTAAGCTCCCTGTAATTAGCACAACAATAAATGCAGCCAGATGGAAAGAACAGCAACCAAGAGACTCAGTGCTATAAATCCAGAATTACTGCACAAGTGTTCGGTCTGTGAAATGGAGCCACTGGATCAAATCCACAATCTCTCCACTGTATATAGTGCACTTTTTGCCCCTTTGCCAGCAGAATTCCTAAATGCATTGCAATACAGTAGGTTAGTGTACAATGCTCCCTACAAATACTGCAGTTTATTTGCTTGGAAGGAAAAAGAAAGTAAAAGAAAAAGAAAGGAAGGGAAAGGCAGTGCACCATTTCAGGCACAGGGTCAGTCAATGACAGGCTAAATGATACTGTCAGGGAGCATGACATCACATCCTGTTTTCATCCTATTAATCACAGCACTGGACTGTACAGTGCTTTAAATAAATATTTACTCCCCTTGGACTTTTCCATTTTCCAGGAACCAAAATTTACTTAATTGTGAGTTTTACCATTTGACACACACAATTTCATTAAAATCTGAAGGTACAATTTTTTTTTACATTTCAGTTCTAGGTTGTAACACTAAACACTACGACATGTGCAAAGCAGCTTTGTGACACACTGTCTGAGTGGCACTACTTTTTCCCGCTCACAAAACCCTGCAATGAAATCAACTGTTATTAGAATACTACTAATGGAAATGCTTGCAGTTAGAAATTAGGGAAATCATTCACATATTTGTATCCGAAATAAATTCACTGCCAGTGTTCAGTTATCCTGACCAGACAAGACTGCAAAAAATATATGCTGTCTATAGAAGCTGCCTTTTTCCTCAGTTGAAAATTGATTTTTAAAAAGGTGCACTGTTGTCTGCACACATTAAAACGTACATAAAAGAAAAATCACCTTAGCTTCCAAACGTAGCCTGTCAATGGTATTCTCAGCCTCTGCATACTTCGTCAGAAGCCTATTGTAATCCTCCTATAAGAGACAAAGGAAGACAAAATGTGGAATTTATGCGGTGGTGTGATGTGACCTGACATAAAGGTGCATTACTCTTGCCATCCCAAAGTCTAGTATTTTCCAATAACAGCATGTTCTGAAGTGTTTTGTTATGCTTATACCACAGCAATTTGCCAACTATGACCATTTTTAATTCAATTAAATTCTTCCTCTTCTCGCCATCTGTTTAACAAGCATATTTACACCACAGTGATGTTGAATTTGGTCGGATGGTGTTGATTAATTTTCTTTAACAGCAGCTCAGAAAGTAGTTTGGCTTCAAGATTTTTAATTCTAAACAGCTCAATCATAGGGACTTGTACAGCATGTGCTCAGCATAATCTGTGGCTAATAAATGAGCTAAAAACTTAACAGAGTTAGGCTCTGAAGGAGATGATTAGCTAACATTTATGGAAGGAGTCTCCAGTGTCAGCGCTTTGTAACAGTCAGTAAATTTTCCAGAAGATTTCCAGTTTCTCTTTGACATGACAATGGAATGACAATTTATGGCTGTTATAACATAAATTATAACAGGAATTAACCTGTTGTTTTATCACGTTCTTATTCCAATTGAGCTATCAGTCACATTGTTAATGGTTCATTAGGATGCACGGAAGCACAGCCGGTCAAATATGTGCATCAGACAAACAAAACACTAGAGCTGGAGATTTTGCTACCCTTGCCATACCTGAAGCTGTTGCACCATAGTGCTGGCCTGCAGAGGGCACCGGAACTCCTCAGGCATTGTAGCATTCAAGGGATTCTGGGAGTCAGTGGGTGCTGCAGTATCCGAAGGCCCTTCAGTATTACTCAACAGAGCCTCCCTCACAATGTCAGCAGGGGATTTGAACACTACAGGAGCTTCCGGTTTTGAGTCTTCTTTGTGAGGAGGCTTCCGACTCTTTGGGGGCTTGTAGCTGCTTTTGGGCAAACGAACTCTGGGCTCCACTCTGGAAAAATCTGGTAATGGGTGACTCAGCTGGCCCTTCCTGCGAACACAGAGACAATACAAAACAACTGCAATGTGGATGTAATGGGGAGGTTTTTGACAACTTGTGAGCCTTGCACATTCCACCAACCACACGCCTTCTCTGTTGAAACTACAGTATGTGCACCTTATGAGATTACTTTTAAGGTAAAGACGCATAGCCGAGACTCTGTGCAGCTAAGAGCAGAGTTAATTTTATGGTGGTATGTGCACTCCTGCTGCCTGATGTCATGCCCTACCTGATTCATGCTGCTGTGGACATATCCACATGGATATCCTAAAGATCTGCACTTCCCAAAAACAGTTTAAGCCCAGGTCTCACCCTTGCTTCAAGAAATAATCTCACCTAGATACAGCAGGTATGTGCCTAAGGACTGCATATAATCAGGTGTCACCCAGAAGAGGATGGGTTCCCTTTTACGCCTGGTTTCTCTCTACAGTTCTTGCAGCACCTTCACCTCTGGCGTGCTCATTAGGAATCTAGAGCTGCATCTAGACATTTCTGTAAAGCTGCTCTGTGACATTGTGTATAGTTTATAGAAACCTTATACACAAAAACAAACCCACCTCACATCATTCAGGTCAGTGTGAGAGGTTTTGGAGGGTCTGTGGTGTCTCCTGCGTCCATATGTGGAATCTTTAGCTGTAGGCTGTGCAGAGCTGGAAGATGGGTAATCCTCCGGTGGTGTAGAATTTATATTTCGAGGAGAGGAAACGGGAGGCTGACGGTGACTTTGACGAGGTCCAGCAGACTTTTGATCTAATTTAGGTGAACCATTTTCTGACTCAAACATACTCAGTGCAGATGCAGGCTCGTCCTTCTGCGGCAGTCTGACAGGTTGGTAAGTTCTAGGGCTGTGGCTGTGGAGTCGACTGCTGTTAGACCCACTTAGCTCTGCAAATGTTTCAGCTTCAATCCTACAGTTTCCCACCACCTCCTGTAAAGTCAGTTCGGGGATGCGGGGGTGTATATAGGACCGAGGAGCGCTTCTGAAGGAAGGTGAGGAAGACACATGGCTCCTCTCATCACAACTGTTCTGGGAGGGTGTGCGTGTTTCTGAAGTTGCTAGATCAGACTTGTTGTTGTTATTATCCATTTCTTCATGACTGGTGACATCATGGCTGTCCATCCAGTTATCCTGGGGGTCTATATTATTTTGAAGAGGATATGACGCATCTCTGCGCATCTTAATCTCCTCAATCTCATCATTCGCAATTCCCGAAACCAGATCACTGTCTGGCCTTAAATGTGGGAAAGGTCTGCGGATGTTAATGCTCTCCTGATCTTCGTCATCAAGTTTCTCTTCTTCATCATCACTCCAGTCCTCCAGAGAACCACTACACTCAACATCATCTAAAAACAGATCAGAGAAGAATACAGGACTGTACAGTTGATAGTAATTTAATTGTTATTATAATTTGTAGCTCCCTCCGTTAATTATACAGAAACAACTGCAATACTGATGGGCTTATTTATATTATAAGACGGCTCTGGTGAATTAAATCACAAGCTTTTGTTTCTATAGTAACAATACATTCACATGGACTGGTAAGGCCCAACAAAATATAAGCCTAATAATAAATTAATTAAAACCAGTGCGAATTAAAAAGAAAAATGTATAACTGTTGATATGGAGAAGCTTGGAAATGATGGGAGAAGTCTACAGTGTCTGCCTGTTTAAACAGATATAAAGCTGATATTTTAAGTTTTCCACCATGGAAAAGTCTTTGGAACAGAAGCATTTGCGCTTTCACAGTAACTAGTTGCATTATTAACTTTAAGAGAGAATTTTTTTTAAAAAAAAAGAGCAGCTGTTGAGGGAGCAACTATTCGTAGCTGCTGTAATGTAAGTCATAAGAGGAACTAACTTGTTTCATGGATGTTCCACAACATTAAATGTAAATAGAAACGATTAAAAAGTATCAAGTGTTTTACTCCTTGTATACCACAGTATAATGAATAATTACGTCCAATAAAACTACTATAAATTACCTACTGATTGAATGACTGAGAATAAATTGACTTTAAATTGACTGTGATAGTGATTATCACTTTAGTCCTTAAGTGCAACCCTAGAAAAAAGCTTTCCATTACAGATAAAAAGTGTTTCCTCTTCATACATGACATGCTTATAACACTTCATCTCTGTAACCAAGTGGCCATTATAAGAATCCTTATGAGTATCAAAATTTATCACCACTATGAAGACATTTTATCTGAATACTGCTGTCCTAAGTAGATTTAAAAAAAGGCTGGTACTGTGTGTGGGTGAGAGACAGTCATCTCCTATAGGCTGGGAGAGAGGCTCAGAGTCCAGCAGCTCACTCAGGTGACAGCTGAGATCTTCAAGTGCAGTAGGTGGACCTTCTTCAGGCTCTGGAGTCCCAACATCTGAAAACATGTCCTCTTCTTCTTCTAATACAACCTCATCTTCTTGCTCCATCTAAGTGGGTGAAACGACGGCGAATTTCAGGCTTTACAGATCATTTATATTAACAGAGCTTCATGATAACTACATTTAGCTTACATTTACAATTACCATCTGCAGCAGATTTGTTGCTATTGGCAGTTGTTATTTGGGTGGTGGATGATTCTCAGCACAGGTGTTGCATTGCTATGAGTGTATCAGGCACAGCATTGTTGGGGTTTTAAAATACTAATAGGTGCTTATTGTTGTTACTGCACTTTGTAGGTATACAATTTGTGTCACCATCAGTGTCAGTTTCTGGCTGCAGGTCAGGACCACTTTTGGTCAGATAACTGTGTATGCACTCATACCAGCTCCACACTCATACCGGGCTAGTGGTAATGTTATGCTGTGAATGATTCCTCACCCAAATAACATCTGGTCAGAGGTGATCGTATGGTGGTCCTTTTCCACTGATGTGCAAGGTTGAAGAGGATTGAAAAACTGCAACTACAGTGCTTTGCATAAGTGTTTACCCTGCTTGTACCTTTCAGCTGGGACTGGGGAAACTGGTCAAAGTTGAGGACAAGATGGTGAAACCATATACAGTGCAATCCTAGAAGAAAACCTGCTCCAATCTGCAAGAGACTAAAGGCTGGAACAGAGGTCCACCTTCCAAAAGGACAGCATCCCTAAGCCCGCTGACAAAGCTATACCGGAGTGGTTCAAAACTGATTTCGAAATCTGGGGCCAAAATATCAGCATACAGATGTACAAAGCTGAGAGAGACTTATCCCAGGTGTAAATGCAGCCTAAAATCTACCCAAGTACTGACCCAGGGTGGTGTGTATACTTATGCAAACAACAATTGTATTCTTTCTGTTTAATTTACTTCTGTTACAATAAAATGTTAAACATACTGTGTAAATTAAAAGGTAAAAATCCCAATCAAGACCATTTCAACTCCAGGTTGTACAAAATGTGGATATGTAGGGTGAATAGTTATGCAAAGTACTGTATTGTAGGTTTACCTGATGCAATGGTGTATAAGGGTAGGGACAATGTACAGTGCCCTCCACTAATATTGGCACCCTTGGTAAATATGAGCAAATAAGGCTATGAAAAATTGTCTTTATTGTTTAACCTTTTAATATTTTGTTCAAAAAATTTACAAAAATGCTCTCATGGATATCAAACAATTGCAAACACAACACAGGTTTATCAAAAAAAATAAAAAATCTTTGTTAAATATAGGTGTGCCACAATTATTGGCACCCCTATGGATTCATATGAGAATATAGTATATTCCCATTGATATTTTACCTCGAAATGTGAAGGATCTGGAGAGATTCTGTATGGAGATCCCTCGCCATGTATTCCCCAACCTCATCAGGCATTATAGGAGAAGACTCAGAGCTGTTATCTTTGCAAAGGGAGGTAGCACAAAGTATTGACTAAAAGGGTGCCAATAATTGTGGCACATATATGTTTAACAACGATTTTTTTTGGATAAACCTGTGTTTTGTTTGCATTTGTTTGATATCCATGAGAGCAGAGTATTTTTGTGATTTTTTTTTTTTTTAACAAAAGACCAAAAGGTTAAACAATAAAGACAATTATTCACAGCCTACTTTGCTCATATTCACCAAGGGTGAAAATATTAGTGGAGGGCACTGTAGATGTTACTGACACAATGGCACTGTATTTGAACCATATACATCAACCTGGCTTGAATTACATAGTTACATTGTACTTAACCCTAGACCTACGTAACATGCTGAGATTCGTACCTCCCCTTGTGTCTCTCTCAGGCCTATGATGCCATTCTCATCCATTTGGCTATGGAAGTCCTCATCTCTGCCTTCGTCCCAGCTGAGTTGTGAGCTGACTGGACTGGGGGGTGAAGAGTATCCCGAGGCAGGGGTCCAGGCACGCATCCCCACTCTGGTGGTGTTTCTTTTTCCCTCCATGCTCCCTCTTGTTTTCTTCTCTGCCTCTTACACCGCATCGACAAAGTGCATTTGTAGCTTTTTGGCCCACTTACTAACTGCCATATCAGAGTCTCTCTTCACTGTCATGCCTGAGATGGTGGTTTGAACAGGTATAGCCAAGGTGATGAAACACAAATCTAAAAAAAAAGAGAAGCCACACAATGTGAGATAAAATATAGCTTGTTAAAACTAAAAACATTCACAGTTGATAACAATCGTCATATTCACAAGTGTCACAGTGCAGAGTAAAGAAATCCACCGAGCATAATTAAACAGGTTTAAAGAGCATCAGGAAGAAAACAAACAGTCGCCTCGTAGGAAATCTGGGCAGCCCAAGAGATATAGCTCTAAAAGTGCAACTCCTTGAAATTACCGCTGCCAACCATTCTGTAGTGAGCAGCACTAACAAAACGGGATGAAAGACTTCACAGATTAACCAGATGTTTGCTGGAATGTAAACATCTGTTCCCATATGCAAATCTAAATAAATCCTTTCATAAACAGCTTTTCTTCTGGTACATTTTCAAGTGCTGATGAATCTAAAGTATGAGCCGTTATTACTGTACCTCACACACACACACACACACACACACACACCCAGAATCATAGTTAAAAGAGATTAAAATGCTTTATACAACAGAGCTGCTAAATTCTTAAATCTGATTTGTCAGAAGATGTTGATTAATTTTATACAGTATAACAACAGCTCTGTGGTGCAAATCACAGGTTTATGTTTTATCACTGTACTACATTTTTAGACTAATCACGCATGGATACCAATTAAAGCGTAAGTAACCCGAACTGTTTTTCACTGTATTGCTGTACGGAATAAAACACTTCGGGAAATGTGCTGTCATGTCTTATTCCTCTGACACCACAGCAGTTTGCCAAGTATTACAATTTATTTTATTTTTATCAGTGTACTTTATTTCATATCATACTTTTTATCCCTTTTAAAATTTTATTTTGTAGAATGTTGTGGACTGTCCACAAAACAAGTTAGTTCCTGTTATTACCTATGTTATAATGCTTAAGTACTGTCTAGCTGTATCTAGCTCTTTCACCACAATCTTTCTGTTTCCTTCGCATGAAGACAAAATTTTTTTGAAAACTTTTTTTGAAGACAAAAGTTTTTTCTGTGATTGTTGCGGGCAAAAACGCTTGCCTTTGCTGCGGCTTTATTTCAAAAGTTGTGATGCAATTTGCGGAGTATTTGCTGCTTTTTTTGTGGAAAACTACTTGCATTAGCGAAATTGCAATGGCACGAAATTCACAGTGTTTGTTGGGACCTTTTAGCTGTACTCATGTTCGATGCACGTGAATGGAATAAGGCTTTGGCTGAATGCGCGATGTGATGACATCACATGACGCGTCTTGTGGAAATTTTGAAAAATTGCAAGCTCCTGCAAACATTGCGGAGTTTGCTTGCTTTTGCAAAATCGCGAAAACCTGGAGGGACTGAGCTTTGTGTGTTACTAAAAAAAACCCAAAGCCCTCGGTCGTGAAGACTTTCCCATTTGGCGTTTATAGTTTTTACTATACTGTAGATACAACAATGTATTAGAACAAACACACTCATATAATCCAGTAAAAAAATATATATATTACAGCTGGAACTACTGCTTGATCTACCTATAAAGAAAATGAATCAACAATCAGAATCAAGAATCCAACAGTGCTGCGGTATCAAACTAAATAATTACAAAACATCAGCATTACCGTCCGTGGTTATCACAGCAGGAGATAATAATTAGGATGAAAAAAATGCTGAAGAATTTCTTTACAAAAAAATTGGTTCTCTTCACTAGCAGCCAAACTACTACAGCTACTATATTCATATATTCTCTTATATTCTTCTAATCGATCTCACAGACCAGCAGAGTGAGCAGTGTATTCTTTTTCTATTTTATAATGCTATATAATGAAAAGGAAGAACCAAAAAAGAGAACCAAAAGCCTCTTACCTATTCACCATCTGAGACAGAAATGCATCCCTTGACACACTCTTATACCCACGTTTCCTATGTAAATTACATACATATACCACATGCCATTCATTCTCATTTTGGTGTACATGTCAATGACACAATGAATGCTTGCTCTAAATAAGCAACAAGAATGTAACGTATAAACTGTGCTGAAGTGGTAGTACTTACCAGTATTTTTAAACCCAGTATGGTACTATTATGGCTCTCTTGGATGACAACAGGCTCCTTAAAACCACAGCGTGTAAACTGCACAAGCTTCTAGAAACACACACATACCTAAACACAGCTTTCCTTTATATGCTGACGAGTTACAGTACATACTGGATGATGATACTCTGCTAATTAAATGCTTGTTAACACTCTGCAGGCTGCCTGGCAGGTCAAAGACTTCTGTGGTTGTGGCTGCTAAAGCAGTGAAGGTATCCATCCAACAGTGCTGACACACAGCAAATGCTGAGCAAGTGTGTAGGAAAGCCCAAGCAGCTACTTATAAGCTACTTATGTTCCAGGGTCATGGCTAAGGACGTAGACTGAGAAAGAAAGCAAAACACAGGAGCTGAAATGGCTGCTTTAGATTCTGTGAGAAGTTGTAAAACTTCTATACCATGCTGATTCTGATAGGTCAAAATGTGTTGGTTAATTTTCTATAACAGCAGCTCAGACAGCAGTGCCCGCGGTAAGGCAAATCACATGTTTATACTGTATTAATGCGCTTGTTGTAACACGTTATTGTTTCTATAGTAACTTACACAGGGACTTGTATGGAGGACACTCCACATAAACAGAGTAAAATGTGTGTAACTGTTGATATATTGATGTTTTTCTGTGAGGAGATGTTTATGTGGCATTTTTTGAAGGAGTCTCCAGTGTTAGCGCTTTGTAACAAAAATACAGTTGTAACATTAGGGTTTTCGTCACAGGAAAGTCTACAGGATGGAGGATTTTGTGGCTTCTCAGCTGACAAGCTGCATTTTTTTTGTCTTATTAACTTCAAGAAAGAAAAAAAAGAGAGTGTGGTGAGCGAACAACTGTTTATAGCTGCTATAATGTAAATGATAACAGGAACTAACTTGTTTTGTGGATGTTACAGAACACTAAAAAAAGTTCTTTAATCACTAAAAATTGTTAGCGGTGGCAAACTGCTGTATTATAAGTGGAATAAAACACTTCAGAATATGCTGTTGTGTGAAAATAATCAACTTCAACTTCACTGGATTTGTTGCTTGATTATTACAGATGAACAAGGGAACTGGTTAAGTATTTACTTGCGAAAGTGTGCTTGAATAGCCCAGCTGTTCTTCCTACACTATGAATCTACACCATGTTCAACCTTAGCCTCTTAATGGAGTTCAGATCATTAAAACTCAATCAAGCAGAGTGCAGCTAAGCCCTAAGTTAATTGTTAGAAAGTGCTCTCTAGCAATAAGAGGATTTGTAATGTACATGCTCTTGAGCTCTGTGAAACAATTTCTCCATTATTCAGTAAATAATAAAAAAAAAAAACCTGCCCCCTGATACACCTAACCCAGGAAATGCAATATTACAGATGTCTCCATAGTGCTACGTGCTGTAGATAGGTCTTACTAACGGTTTATTTACCTAAAACATGTTGAGCATACAGTAGGTTGTTGTGAAATCCTCCTTAACTTTATATTTGTGTAAATGTAAAATCAGTGGGATACAAATGGCAGCCCAATCGCTTAATCACTTGAACAACTACTATAGTTTCTGCAAGATACCCTCTGTAATCGCATTTTTGGCATCCACAGGAGATGCTGTTAACAAATGACTTAAGGCGGATTATTTTGGACTTGTGTGGCGCCAAGTACGACATCACCATCAACGCAATGGTTGTAAGAAAAACACATAGAATGAAGTATGAAGAAGTGAGCCTGGGGCTGATTTCATTCTAGCCCAGCCTGTAGATTCATGCAGCCTATCGGTGACAGTCATGTCAGGTGATTACACAGAGCAAAACACCCAATAGATTTGGGGTCCATTTGGGATTTTTTATTATTTTTTTTTTAGCTGTAACACATTATTAGCAGCGACTGAGAGAACGCATGTGAAATGTAAAATGGGAGTGGTGAGTGTAATGAGCACAAACAAGGTGGATTATTTACACTATCCTCATTTTTTCCCCCCAAAATGGCTTTGGAGGCTTTTGGTAAGCACAAATCAAACTACAAATTACACAAACTGACATATAACAGAACTTCATGGTTTGAACGAAAGGGTTGCAATGATTCTGTTCACCATGTTTGGTAAACCGTGATGGAATGGAGTTCCAGCCGAGGTGTATTCGCGTCTTGCGCCAGGTGTTCTCGGGATCCACTGTGTCCCTGAAGGCTATAAAGTGCTTACTGAAGATGAATGAATGAACGTTTGGTAAACACTTCAAAAACTTTCAATCTTGAATCGTTCTTATTATACCATTGATGAGACCTTGGTGATATAATGCATTGCTCAACCATAACACTTGAATTATTGACAGATATTAGATTTTAGCCATTCCAATTAATATCACAACCAAACGTCATTGGTAGTGATAATAGTTACAATGAACCCTGGTGAAAAATCCAGCTTGTCCTGACCAGTTACAAGCTGCTCAAACTGGTTGACCCATGTTTATTAGTCGGTAAGTGCCGGTAGTTTAGGAATTACCGCTATTAATGCAACATTATTTTAAGAAATAAAATATAATACAGCAGTATTACAACAGTAATTCATTTAGTCAAGTAATAAGGAAGCTGGAAACGACTTACCGCCTCACAAAGATGGTCTACCAGTTTGGTATCAGCTTGGCTTGGAAGCTATAGCTGGTCAAACCAAGACATAGTAAAACCATGGCAAGGTCAATGTGTATGGAACATCACTTACTATAATGCACCACAGTAAAACTATAGCACTACACAACATAATACTAACCATAGATACTGAAAGTCCCCACAAATGAGACCACTGAAAACCAACCACCCAATAAAACCAAATCAAACAAGTGATACCTGGCTGTAATAAAACACTCTTGAGACACAGTGGAACTTTTTAAAAGCTTAACTTACCCTAATTCAGGTATCCAGAACCACACACACATGTATGTTAAAAAGAATAGTCTTTTTTTTTTTTTTTTCTTGGTTCCCCAAATCAGTGAGGTTGACACCGAGGCCTCGGCTCTCCGTTACCTAGAGAACAACAACACACAAGCTGACTCCAGACTCCCGCCCACCATCACCAAGAGACCACAGGAACATATACTTTCACCCAAACGCGTCTTCTTTCATGTTCCTCAGGTGTCCACACTGTGGACACTTTTGCTTTTCTTTTCAAGTTTTCTCTTGTTTCGGTAAACGCTGCCTGAAAGACGAGCTTTCACGAGACGCTCGTGCAGATGTGTCGACTTGCGTCTTCAGCCTTCAGTCCTTTTACTTCTTTTGCAGTGTTTTGGATCGTACTTTCAGGAAGTAACGTTACAGCTAAAGAGAAATTATGGCTTCTAATAGTTTAATTTGTTAACAAAACAATAATTATAATAAAATATATCTATCTATATATATATATGTATGTATTAAAAAAAACTCTATCTTGACTACAGCTAAAGACCATGCCACTGATTTGAGCTGGCTCATATATTTGCATAATAATGAGCGTGACGCTAAGACAAAATGTAATTGGCTGAGACTGGAAAGAGGGCGGGTCTACATCCCAAACCGGAGAATACTGAACCGTTTATTTTATTTACTACGATAACAAGCTTAACATATCCACAGTATTTATTCATTTACAAAGTGTTAGCGTTTAAAATAACAACTAATCCCCAAAAAACTCTCATTCCTGTGTTCCATCTGGAATTTGTGCTTTTAAAGCTGAAAACATACATTCGTGTGGACTGTTAAAGAACTGACCGCATTACTCCTGACAAACACAAGATGGCGATCTTTTTTTTTTTTTTTTTTTTTTGCTTTTTCAGTATACATACAACGCTCAGTTTTGTTTTTTAACCTCATTTGTTTTGTCACTAGGTGGCAGGAGTAGATTAAAAATCAGCAATATTTTAACACATAAGACATTTAGCTAGTTCAAAAAGTAAAAAAAAAAAAAAAAAAAAAGTAGCATACTTGTTTCATTCAGTATGCAACATCCGGTTGCATATCCCTTGCTTGCAATAACTGCATCAAGCCTGGGACTCACTGACATCACCAAATTGTTGGCTTCTTCATTTGTGATGCTTTTCCAGGCTTTTACCACAGCCTCATTCATTTGTGAATGAATGGGAATTTCTCCCTCAAGTTCAAAAAGTAAAAAAGTGAAATGCATGCTCAGTTGGATTAGGGTCTGGTGATTGACATGGACAGTCTAAAACCTTCCACAACAGTGTGAGACGAGTGCAAGACAATAAATACACAGAACAAAACAATAAATACACAGGACAGTAAATACACAGAACATGGTCTGTAAACTGTAGCTGTTGTGTAATGTAGCAGCACGAGTATAGCAGCAATATTGGCAGCAAAAACGAGTGTCATAATATAAAGTGACTGATGCAGCTATGTAAAGTGCGGTGTACACTTACTAGGTTAGTGTGTGTGCAGTGGTACTGAGTCTTACTGGGTTAGGTGTTTGACTAGCCCAGGTGAGCATTAGGAGGCAGCAGGGTGCCGAGTAATCTGACTGCCTCAGGGAAGAAACTGTTGCGGAGCCTGCTGGTGGTGGCACGGGATGCTCTTGTACCTTCTGCCAGATGGCAGGAGGGTAAAGCGTCCAGGAGAGGGGTGAGACGGGTTGTCCGCAATACCGGTGGCTTTGGGGATGCAGCGGTTGTTGAATGAGGTGTCGATGGTGGGTAGAGAGACCCCAATGATCTTTTCAGCTGTCCTCACAATTTGCTGTAGGGTCTTGCATTCTGAGGCAAATGAATTGGCCTTGCTGTTCCAATAATTTCAGAGGGGACTGTATGACATGGTAAACTAACAAATACAAACAACTTACTCAAATGATTCCTCAGACAATCCTATGGCACATGTGGTCCAACATTTCTTCTGTTCCCCACTCACAACTTCAGTTCCTACTTGCAGTTATCTTTCATTTAGAGTTTGACGTGCAGAAGTAGCAGAGAACGATGTAACTCATGTAACTGAAGCAACCACTTTTCACACTGATTAATGTATTATTTAATTTGTGTTTAACTAGTTAGCTTGAGAAGTATTTACATTTTGGCAACTGTTTCTCATAAGAGCTAAAAACACACCACAGTGCATTCCCACACAGCATTCTGTGGGGCCACAGAGACTGGATTTTCTTTTCTGAGTAGATATTATACTGACGGCTGCAGAAATTTTGAATACTACTACAAAAATGTTCTTAATTTTTCATTTTTTCTTAATTCTTCATTTTTTAAAAAAAACATCTTTCAAAATAAAACAGCCTTTAGTAACACAGCAGCTGAGAAAAGCAGCCTTTTGTTTTTTTGGTTTTGCCTGCAGTGTAGAGTTTGGCACGCACCTGTTACATTACTAGCAGGCAAGCTCTCAAAGGCTGTTGTTGTGAAGGGGTAAGGCCATGTCTAGGTGAACATAGCAACAGCCCTTACCCTGATGTATCAAACAGCACCAGTCAAGTATAGTCCTTTTGGCTCAATTCAAAACTGCACATTAGAATGCAAAAACAAGGTGATGTACTATTTTGCTTACAGTTAGGTTGATTTCCTCCTATGATCAAATTGCTAGTGGCTGCTGAGATTAATACGGTCGGTTGAGATAATGGAAGGATGAAATTTATTTGGAAATTGGCACTAACCCAAGGGAAATATCAGGGAAGAACACCAAGTAAGAGCAGTGAAATAAGCCAGCAGGCTGGCAATGTACTCCATATATTATACACTTTCCCTGTGTAATAGAATGTGATATATCTAGAAGAGGCACTTAATGGAATAGGGCCTAAAGAAAAAAAGAATGAATGAAAAGCTCTTTAGAGCTTTGATTTGCCCTGATAAGCCACAACCTGCTCACCTCATCTCTATTAAAGGAATGAACTTAATTTTAATATGGGGTTGTTATTTAGAATATAGAAAACTGATATTTGTCTGTGGTTTTAAAATATTTCATTGTGTGTGATGTCTAATTAATTATGTGACTATTAAGTACAGTTACGTTTTAATGATGTGAACGTCTGAGAAATAACGTCCTGTTATCACCTGTTATCAGTCCCTCACCAGCCTCTCTTTGTTCTTCATTTTACTGAGAAACAGCAAAGTGCAAAGTCCTCCATTCTGAAGATTTTTCTGTATCAATAAAGCTTTACGTTTTACTGTTAAAAAGTGCTGACATGGGAGACTTCTTCCAAAAATGCTAAATAAACATTTAAAAGAGAACTTCACCATATAAACAATTACACACTTTAAAAAGAAATCATTATATGGGTGTTTAGTTATGATTAGGGTTATGTTTAAAGACAACCTCCAACCTTACCTTTACCTTGTTGGGTCATGTTCCTGGTCCCAAGCACAATTCATCAATATAAATCACTTAAAAGACAAAATAACTGGGTTTTTTTTTCATCATCTTCCATAAAACACAATGACTCATCTCTAAATGGCTTCTGATTAACCAATAACCAATTAACCAGTAACCAATAATATAATGTCCTGTCTCACCTCCCCCTTCTCCACATTATTTATAACTGAGCAAAAACATTGAGCTGCCTTACTAGAAAATGTCACGTTTATGAAAGAGAATAAGATTTCTGGTTTTGTCTTTAAGCTATAAAAATATCCTCTCTTGAACCACAGGGAAGGGAGAAGAAGAAGAGAGGCCAGGACTCACTCAGCGAAGGTCATTCACTGCTCTACAGAAATATTTTTAGATAAGAAGGAGGTAGAGAGAAGTGCACAGAAATGGTCCAGACACAGAATTATGTTTATTTGATAATCGTCACTTATACCACAGGGCTACCGAATTCTCGATTCTGGTTGGTCAAAAGGTAGCATCTCAGACAGTAGTGCCAGCTGCAAGGTTTGTATTACTGCACTCATTCTAATATGTTATTATTACTATAGTAAAAACTTACAATGGGAAGGAGTCTCCAGCGTCAGCACACAGTCAGTACGTTTTCCGACATGGGAAAGTCTTCAGGACAAAGGGATTTCTGGTTTGACTTATTAACTTCAAGAGAGAGAGAAAAAAATGGGTAATGGCATCACACCACCTCATTGTTGATTGTTTTCCTCTAACAACATGCCCCATCATGTTTTTCCCTTACTTATTGCCTATTTTCTAGTTCATTATTCTATCTATTTTGATTCTATCTCTAAGTATGCTTTGTGGACGAAGACTGAATAATTCTACAATTCATGTTTTCGGATTATTTTTTAATCACCCATAATTGCAGCACTGCATTGTGATCTTATAGTCATTTCTCTGCTCTGAATAATGAATGAGAAAACATGAACCCAGTGCAGCCGTTTATTCTGCAGTTTATCTTTATTGTAAAATTAAACACACTTTCTGTATAAATAGCACGGCTGTGTACAATGCTTTTTTAATTAAACTGTACAAGAGGCAGGCAACATGACGGGTAGGCAAATGAAGATGGGGGGAGGATTTATACAGTAGGGTAGAAAATCAACAGTTCACTTTTGATTTTTGATCTGCCATAATGAATAAATATGGTATAAATGCAAGGGAAGTATATTTTCAGGTACAGGTTTTAAGAAAAAATAAAAACAGTGATATGAAGATAGTTAATACTTTAGATCTGCTGTCACCAACATCGGATTGCTATAAACTCAGCCAATTATGTAATTACTCAAGGATAACTGATGGCTAAAAGAAGGCACTAATGCATAAACATCAAAAAGCTTTACTACATTTTAAACAAGTCACACAAGGTTTGATAATTATCTAAAGTGCTGAATTATACATTTTTTCAGACATAGTCATAATGTTATAGTATTCATGTCAATCAGTGTCATGTGGGCTTTGCCATACTGGCTTTTCATTGACCAGCACTGAATATAAGGTAGAGGTGTGCAGCGGGGAGTCAGATATGAAACAGAACAGGAACAAAGAAAGGCCATGTTCAAGAAAATGGCAGTGTATTGGGTGCTGCAATGAGTGGCGTATTTAGCACATTCCTTCATTCATCTTCAGTGATTTATCCTGATTTATCAAGGGAGATGGTTCATATGAATCATATGACTTATATTTTTGGAAAGTAAAGAACCAACTAAATTTGTTAGAACACATTGTGGGCAGAGGCAAACAAAATGATAACTGTGGGACCGGACAGGATGTCTTTCTGCAGAAGTGGGATTGGTCAGAATTCCTCTGAAGGTGGGTTAGGATTGGTCAGAATTCCTTTTGGGAGTGGGTTGGGATTAGTGAAACATTCTGTGGTAGTGAATTGGATTTGTCAGAATTTCTTTGGTAATTGGTTGGGATTGGTCAATCATTTTTAGATAGTGGGATTGGTCAGAATTCCTTTGGGAGTGGGTTGGAATTGGTCAAACTTTCTGAGAAAGTGGGTAGGATTGGTCAGAATTCCTTTGGGAGTGGGTTGGGATTGGTCAACGTTTCTGAGGAAGTGGGCAGGATTGTCAGAATTACTTTGGGAGTGGGTGGGAGTGAAATAAAAACGACAACAAAAAACAAACAAACAAACAAACAAACAAAATTTCCATGCACACCTCTAACCCATGGTGTAACAGTCTACATGAATGCATAATGTGGCATATGTCAGCCAAGTAAATAATAAACAAATAGTCAAACAATTTGCAAAAACAGAAGAAAAGGTAGTAATAAGAATACTTGACAGTCAGTCATTTATAAGTGAAGTCTAACAACATATAAACATCTGATTGAGTCTCATGGCTGATGCTTAAACCTATCTAATTAGCTATCCAATATTGCTTTCAGCAACTGATTTGATTAATATAGCTCAGGTCTATAACTCGAACTATAACTCAGGTCAGATGAGATGTGTATTGATATTTGATAAATATACTGATATTTGTTGCACATTTTTGCGACTAATTGAGTTTAATATACATAGCATTGCTAACTATAATATTAATGTTAACCAATGTTTCTCTACAACTCCAAAATAATCCAGTGTGCTAAATGAAATGTTCCACCTTAATGTTTGAGAACACTGAGTGCAAAAAATCAGTACGCTAAGCAACTAGACCAAAGAGGATGGCTGCAGAAACAGGAAAAATCACTGACAGTACAACTGTCGAAAAAACAAAAACAAAACATAACTGAATTCAGACGTTAAATATTGTTCTACAGTACAGTTTGTGTAGTTACTCATCTGGGTTAGGATACCTCCGGATTCTCCGATCAGCTTCAAATCCTACAAACACCTCTGGCAAGAGATTCTCACATTCCTGCCTTAGTGTGTAAAGAGTGAATAAATTGTAGGATGAGCACTCAGACTGCATCAGTATGAGAAGAAAGAGCAAGCAGGGCTGTAATCAAATGTGAGTGTGTATGAGTGTGTGCAGGTCAGCATTATTATTCTTTCATCGTACATCTCTTCGGCCCTGTACAAAGCCACAAGTGGAGCCTCCAGATGTGCAGTGCAAACAGCTGGACTGTTTGCATACGCCTGGACCGTGCTCATGGAGAAGAAAGGCTTTGCTCTGTAATACTAGTGTTTGAAAACTAAGTAGCACTGTGTGTTCAGGAGGATACAAAGAGTTCAGTAGATTCAGGAATAAGATTAGAGTCAAGGAAAAGAACTAGTCAAAGCCCTGCGTATTTCATCATATTCAGCAATGAATTTAAAAGAGCCTGATAATTATCAAGTGAATATCGATCAGAACTCATTTAAACAGTTTATTTGGCGTTTAATTTTTTTCCTGCTTTGCTTAAACATCTGTGGTATGTAAATTACCAGATCAGAACCAAAATGAAAAAGAAATAAATAAATGACTCAATAAGTTAATTAGTTAACAAAATATTCACAACTGATAATAGATATGAAAATAATATAAAATATACAAAAAATATTTCTGTATTCTCTTGTACTTTATTATGTATTCATTCCTCTTACGATTAAGTATTTGCTTGTTTAATCATTGATTTATCTATTCACCTTCATAAATTAATCATTATTCAGTGTATTTATTAACCCCTTATTCACCTTATTCAGCACATTATTCAGTAACTACTAATGGGTTACTAAGTAACTAATGGGAAAGTGTGTAGGTGGAAATACAAGTGTGAGGAATATAACCCTGATAGTTTAACTCTTCAGTGCTTTCATTTCTTTGTTATTATGATAACGAGAGGCTTTTCAATCAAATATGTCTTGTTCTCCTTGTGGTTGATGTGGTCGATGTCAGGATCGATAGATCGTCTGTACATGTCGGTTATTGTGAACATGTAGCTACACCAATGACAGACAGAGATCTGAGTCTCTGGGATGAAAACAATTATCTGCATTGCTACTAATTTTCTCCAATTTGCAGCAAAATGATTATATACAGACAGCTATAGTCATGGGGTCACCTGACAATACCACTCCACACCACCAGAGGTCCCCACTGCCTGAATTCCAACACACTTTCAGTTCACCTAGCACACCTGAAATCAATCACTTCCTCATTTATGGACAATATAAAATACCCAGAGATTCTGTCACACATCGTGAAGTCTTGCATTCGTTACTAAACTGCATTTCTGAGCTGTTTGTGGTTATTAGATTCTAAATAAATTAGTTTATGGTTATTGGATTTCTGGACTGTTTCTGGATTTGTAGACTTTGTCTACCCCTTTGGATTTGTTTGCCTGATAGTTTGCCCTCTGTGTTATGACCTGGACTGTATTTATGACATTTTGCTTCACGTGTCTTTTAAACTCTGCAACTTGTTTCCTACCTTCTGTGTCACAGTGTTACAGCTATATTTTGTTAAAACAATAACAAATCTGATTTCAAAAACTCAACAATGCACAATGAGTTGTTGGATGTTTGGGTTGCACTATGAACAAGGAAATAAAAGCCACTGGCAACATATACATAATTTTAGATAAGAGATTCCCAACCACAAACCTTTCATAAGGTACGTTCACACATGATTTTATCGCTGCAAGTTGCCAGTTGCTGTACTATGAAGTTGCCAGTAGGTGTTCCTACTACTGGTTGCCATAGTAACATTTATCAGCGGGTGGCACAACTAGCATTCCACTTTTGACAACAAACCAGTTTTCTTGCCGCTAAAATTAAACATTCTGAAGTGAGAACGTTTGTATATAAAATTCACCAGTGTGTATATATGCATCATATCCTATGAGATGAAGGAGAAGCAGTGTGTGCTCTTTGACACTGTGGCCATCTATCTGCGGCGAAAGGGCAAGCACCGGACTGTCTGGGTCCACGAAACAATTAAGACTCGCAGATCATGTGAGCCCTACTGTCTTCTCTCCCATTGGTAGTCGCTGTGCCAAGTCACTGCAAATTTGCATAAAGTTAAACTTTTCTCAATTTTGTCACGTCGCTGGACACGCCCACATCTAGTCGCTAACGGTCACTTTCGCTCATTTCGCCGTCGCCACCCTCAAACCAACCAGGACAGCCAGAAACCTTGGGGTGACATTCGATGACCACTTGAACTTTACAGACCACATTTCAACAACTGCACGGTCCTGTAGATTCATTCTGTATAACATCAGGAAAATTAGACCCTATCTCACTGATCAGGCCACACAGCTACTAGTCCAGGCTCTTGTTATCTCAAAACTGGACTACTGTGACTACCAGCTCCATCAAATCCCTTCAGATGATTCAGAATGCAGCAGCACACCTTGTTTTCAATCAGCCCAAAAGAATCCATGTCACACTCCTCATCATCTCCCTCTGCTGGCTTCCTGTAGCCGCCTGCATCAAATTCAAGGCCTTGATGCTCACGTACAAGACCTTGTCTGGAACAGCTCTCCCCACCTCAAGACTCTCCTTAAGGTGAAAAAGTACCCTGCGATCCATTAACGACTGACGCCTGGTAGTGCCTACTCAGCGAGGCATGAGGTCCCTTTCCCTTTCCAGTGCTGGAATAAACTTCCAACCTCAATGCGGACAGCAGAATCCGTCACTATCTTCAAAAAATGACTAAAGACCCACCTCTTCCGTAAACACTTAACTAACCACTAATTTGTCCCCTGGTCCCATCCTGAAAAAAAAAATCTGCACTTTACACTGGCTCTTACACCTCTACTCTGTGCACTTTGCTCCTCTAGCACTACTTTTATTGTTCTCCGCTTGGTATATCGTTTTGCTTGTGTTTTCTCATTTGTAAGTCGTTTTGGATAAAAGCGTCTGCTAAATGAATAAATGTAAATGTAAATGTAAGTCGCCAACTCTCACTGAAAATGAATGGTCTCCGGTGGCTTTGTCACTGCAAGTCACTGTATGTGTGAAAGTACCTTTACCCAAACATACCCAATCTTTAGACATGCTAATCCTGTCTCACAGCAAAAAATGCTGGTACGTAACTTATCTGCAGCACCTTTTATATGTTAAAAAATCACCATTCTGGCACAAGCATACGTCGCATATCAACAATATCAACATATCCAACATTTCACTCAAATGCTCTGTATGAGATGTCCTGCACCAGCGTATTTTAACCAAGCCCACCTTTACCACTATGCTATTTGAGTAAGATCGATATATAATCAATATATTACATAATAAACGTTGCACACTTCACACTTCAAGTTTGTGCTTTTCACGACATACTCAACAATCACCACAGCAAGTAGCCTAAATGGGACAAAAATAATTACCCATAATAATATTTCAATACCAATATTTAATACTTAAATAGCAATTTTTACGTACTTCTAATTAAATTTGTTAAATAGTATAATTTTAACCACTTTTTCGATCGTTCGTAATCTCTGGTTTTGATTCCTGTATCTAACTGTGAAAAAACATTATTATATGGCAGCAAGCAAACAATCAAACAAATATACAGAAAAAAATAAATAAGCAAACAATTTACAGAAAACAAACAAACAAACACAAGAAAACATGAAATAAGTAAACAATTGACAGAAAATAAACTTACAAACAAGAAAATAAATAAATGTACAGATGGACAAAACAGCAATTATGAAAATGACTTACAGAAAATAGATAAATAAATAAACACTGATTGACTGGCGTCCCATCGGGGTAAATTTCCGACTCATGGTTTCTGAAGATGAATGAATGAAAATAAACAAACAAAGAAGCAGGAAAATATATACTATATAAAACTAATAAAGAATTTAATAAATAAATGAGAAAATATACAGAGAATTAAGTAAATGTAAATAATACATAAATAAATTAAATGAAAAGTAATAATATATACATACAGTTGTGATTTCTATGTTTTTTAAAAAGGGTGTTGCTTATTTAATTTATTCACTGAGTCATTTAGTTATTAGTTTATATATTTTTCATATTAGCAGATCGGGTCCTTGAGCTCAATATGAAATGGTTGACAGTGAAAGATAAAGAAACAGATTTCAGGGTGTTACTGGGTGTAAATAATTCAGTCCATCTATACAGATATAACATTACATCTGTTTAAGTGTAATAAACAGTTAATTAACGGCACACTTGTAGTGTATTTAAACTGAGTATGTAAAGTGGATCTGCAGATGGCATCACATCTGAGGGGCTAAACAGCAGCCAGTGTGCAGATACGGTCGCGCACACACACACACACACACACACACACACACACACACACACACACACACACACACACACACACACACACACACAGCATAACGCCCACACAAATCGAGAGATCACAATTCTCTTTCGTGCCAACCGTTTCTCTATCACACGCACACAGGAATTATAATTCTCGTGCTCTATTATGCATTATGTCTTTTTATCTCTCTCTCACACACACACACACACACACACACACACACACACACACACACACACACACACACACACACACACACACAGAGAATAGACTAAAATCCCTCTCTCTAACTCTCTCCCACTCTTCCATGCTTATGTAACCTGAGTGACACATCAAGACTCAGCCCTGCACGTCTCCCTCTCACTTTTCACACTCTGCAACTTTTCATTAGTTACACTGACTGCACATCTCCCCTTCTCTCGTCCGCCTGATTACCTTGTCTTGTTCCAGATTCTACTATCATAATTAGATAAAGCACCTCTTCATTTTTCCCTGGATCACCAGTTCTCTGGAGAAAAATTATGTAAGCAACGGATCCAAGGTGAACGCTTTTGGGATGGGTTTCCTGTTCTTTCTCTCTCTCTCTCTCTCTCTCTCTCTGTCACTTCTCTCTCACAGTAACAGTATGAACAGCACATTCTGTCCCAGTGCTTAATTGTCATTGCTTAAGGATAATTATTACATGACACATTCAACAACAACAAAAAAAAAAACCAACAACAAAAAAACAGCATAAGCAAAGAAATGAACCATGCTGACAAGCAATAAAAGCGTGATTTTCTGCAAGTCTTACAGGAAACTGCAGTGAGCAGATGAGCAGGTGTTCTGTCCCCTTTCATCAAGAGTGTTTGCCATTTACTTGTGTAGGAATGTGAGAGCTCTATTCTGGGCAAGTGTATTTTAGTGGTAGAACACTGGCATATTAATAAATTGGTTAGACATGTGTTACTTACTTCCTGTTTTCACCCAGTTTATTTTTGTGGCCAGATTATAGCAGCCACATGGCTAAAACAGTATTTAGCTAAGATCGAGTGAAGCATAAAAATTCCTGTCGCATTTTTTAAGACATGCTGTAAACTACACTATTTATCTGTCTCTACTTCAATATAAATAGGCTACTTCACCCAACACACGGGGGTACAAATCACTAGTCCAGGCATCTGGGGCAAGCAGATTTAATGTCTGGGCTATTAATTTCTCATTCGTAGTCCCGGTGGACCAAAAAAGAATCCCTACTTCTTATCTCCCTCTTTTGGCTGCTCCCGTTCGGGGTCACCACAGCGGATCACCCGTACGCATATTTTGATTCTGGCACAAGTTTTACACCGGGTGCCCTTCCTGACGCAACCCTCCCCATTTTCCAGGCTTGGGACCAGCCCTGAGAGTACACTGGCTCATGCAACCTTCCAGTGGCTGGGGTTGGTTCTCTGACCAGGAATCAAACTTGGGCTGTCCTAGCAACTAATCCACCAGGGAACCAAAACATTCTGGTATAAAAACATTCAACTTAATTCGCCTTATAGTAGAACGACACCTCGATGCTGTAACCAGTGCCTGCTGCACTACGCACATCAGCCAAGGAGCGATTTGATTAATACGCAGATGTGTTAATGTATAAAGATGATCACAAATTCTGTCACAAATCCCTCCCTCTCAGCATGTGATGTGTTTCCCAGCACTACTCCCATCTCTTGTTTTGCGCTCACTCCATGTGAGCGCTCACTCCACTTTTGCTGACAATGCCATAGGCCTTTGTTTTGGTCCTTTCTCCACCCCTGCATGCCGTTGTTTTGTTACCTAATGTGTGCACCTGTTCTATGTTTAGCCTTTAAATAATTTGTCTATTTCTACCAGCATGTTCCTTTATCTCAAGGCGAAGTCTTATCATACCTTTCTGTCTCACTAAGTCCAAGCCTTGTTTTCTAGTTCTGTGTATATTATTTTCTGGTTTCGACTTCCCTTGTTTTATCCTGGTTTGTTACTGTCTGTGTTCTGACCCCTGCAATGGACTCTGATAACGATTTATGGATTGCCCTAAATAACGGACACGCTGCTTTTATGCACTTGTGTCCCTGTCTCATATAACTGCATGCTACATTTCCAGAATCAGGAAGAGGCAGGTATGTGGAAAAAAAGACTAAAGACTAACACACAAGTCACCTCGTGGTTAAACATATAGCGAGCAAATAAAGATGCTAGGCATACAAGTATAACAACAGACAACTCAGTTGTGGCTCCTAAACATGAATCTGACAATTGACCTTTCTTTATGCAAATAATTAACATACAATAGAATGGCAGAAACAAATCCAGTGAAATACCAGATTCATCAAATTTACTGCCATCATAGAGACGACGGATTAGCTGATACACAAACACTATGTCCTGGAGGTTCACACACATGAAGGAACATCTGCAGAATTGTACAAGAAGACAGGAAACACATTTGTCGTAAGTTCTGCCATCCTGCCAGTCATGTCTACTACTAAATATCAGTGTGAAGCCTTTTTGTGAAATCTAATTGCATTTGATTATGAAAATCTCTCTGTCCTGAGCAATATGGCTTTTAAAGGAAATGATGGGCTGATTGGAATGGATGTCTAACCATATGTCTTGAGAATACATTTATTCAAATTACTGCCTGTGCACATAGTCCTGAATACTTATAACATATAATGCCAGCATCTTGGGTTTGCATGATGATCACGAAAATAGTGACAAGGGGTGCACTCTTTTATTTAAAAAAAAAGAAAAGAAAAAAAGACCTGAATGTAATATAATGGTTAAAGAAGTAAATTCAGACATGGGGAATGAGCTGAAAGTTGTGACTAGGGGAGGGACCTGTGTAAAAAAGGACTCAAGTAAAGACAGATATCATCCAAAGATATGGTTGTGATCAGACTGAGCAGTGCCTTGTACCAGTTTGCCATGTTCAAAATGATAAAGCTGGGGTTCACCAGGTGGCTTTATACAGTATCTACACTGAGAATGTGTCTGCCTTCAGACAATATCTGATAAGAGAAGATCAGCTTTCTGGGGACTAGTGGTGGCTTCATGCCAAAAAGAGTTTAAGTTCTCATACTCTTTAACGCCTGAGAGGTCTTACAATGCCACATTGAACTCTGTAATGAGGAAGTCAATGTAGTCCTTCTCTTTGGTCTTGAAGGCCTCAGCGATGAGGCAGGCTGCTTCTCGATGCTCTCGTCCTCTCAAAGAGATCCCATTCACCTCCAGAATCACCTGGCCCACCCTCAGCTGCCCGCAGTTATGAGCTGAGCCTCCTCTCTGAAAGAGAGAGAGAATTGTTTTACATGAATACAAAAGCTATTGATAATTAGCATGAAAATGTGCAGGCATATGGGAACACGAGCGCTGCTAAAGAAGGAGGTTTAAGTATTAAAAATGGAAATCACTATAACCGGATGAAACCGCCTGATGAAACCTTGTGACTTGGGACAAAACAGAAATGGTAAAAAGAAACACAAAGCCTTCAGCTCTATCTTCTCCGCAGCTGCTGTTTTTGGATCGCCCATTTCCAATGCTGATGAACTGCCCATGGCCAGGGAATTAAAATCTACTCCTGGCTGCCTGGCTATCTGTTACCTCCTCTCGAGCATCTCACTCTCTCTTTCCGCCTCCCTCGCTTCATTAAAATCTCTTTCCGTCTGCCCGTCTCTCCATTGAGCCTTTTATTCAATGTATTCATTTGTAGCCAAGCCAGCCATAATGAGAACTTTTTTATTGCACATTAGGCTCTGAGAGCTCCAGCTTTCTCTCCAGCTCATGATACATGCAATCACCTCACAACATGTAGCCCTGCTGCTGATCTCCATATGCTTGCAGACTATCATTGCTCCAGACACACCACCTCTCACCCAGTAACCTCAGTTAGACTTATATAATCATGTTTGTAGTCAACATGGATTTATGATATACAGTGGTGCTTGAAAGGTTGTTAGAATTTTCTGTATATAGCTGCATAAATATGACCTAAAACATCATCAGATTTTCACACAGGTCTTAAAAGTAGACAAAGAGAACACAATTAAACAAATGATACAAAAAGATTATACTTGGTCATTTATTTCTTGAGGAAAATGATCCAATATTACATATCTGTGACTGGCAAAAGAATGTGAACCTGTAGGTTCAGAGTCTGATCTTCATAACGCATGTTTGTGGAAGTGTATCATGGCATGAACAAAGGAGATTTTTGAGAACCTCAGAAAAAGAGTTGTTGATGCTCATCAGGCTAGAAAAGGTTACAAAACCACATCTAACGAGTTTGGACTCCACCAATCCACAGTCAGACAGACTGTGTACAAATGGAGGGAATTCAAGACCATTGTACCCTCCCCAGGAGTGTTCGACCAACAAAGATCACTCCAAGAGCAACACATGTAATAGTCCACGAGGTCACAAAGGAACCCAGGGTAACTTCTAAGCAACTAAAGGCCTCTCACACTGGCTAATGCTAATGCTTTACACATCTTAAAATTGCTACATCCAGCATGATGTCACAAAGCACAAGTCATCTCAAATTGGCTGCATGAACATTACAATGAGTTCAGTGTAATTCAATGGCCATGACAGTCACCATATCTGAATTCAATAGAGCACCTTTGGGATGTGGTAGAACAGGAGATTTGCAGCATGGATGTTCAGCTGCCAAATCTGCAGCAATTATGTAATGCAATCATGTCAACACGGACCAGAATCTCAATGGAATGTTTCCAACACCTTGTGGAATCCACACCATGAAGATTTGAGGCTATTCTGAGAGCAAAGGGGGTCCTACCCAGTCTTAGTATTGTTCTCCTAATAAAGTGGCAGATGAATGTGTATGCAATATAATCCTCTGCAGTAATGCCAATGGAAATGACTGCAATATGTCATAATACATCCCCATACCATATCTCTGCCAAAGTACACTGTAATTAAAATCTATTCTTAACAGCGGCTTAAGAACTCCTCAGTGACCTGCTTGTTCAGTTCATCTAATAATGTGAAGAAAACAAAAAACAAAACAAATCAAAAACAATTTAACACCTGTGTGAACTATTGTTATGGCTTTGTTTACAGTACATCACCCTGTGTCAAAATACTGTGTTTATCCAAGGTTAAAGACAGAGCCATAGTGCAAATTTCATGAAACTGGTTATACCCACCATATTTTTTGCTAGTCATGAGTCATTAGCACAGAAGGCAGCTAACAGTCAAGCAGCATATCGTCACATTTGCAACAGGTCTATTAAAGCTTGTGACTCCGACTTCCAGATTATTGATAGAAGTAAACTAACTCAATAAACTGAACAAACCGCTTCCAAGCCTCTGTACTGTATTAAATTATTTCTCATTTATTAGTCATCTTGTACACTTTTAAAGAACATCAGTGTTAGCGGCATTTTGTTTACTGCTAATTAACATGTTACGATCAATTAAAGAGAAAATGTCTGTAGAGTGTAGACATAACTGTGAAATCTTTTTATAAGTGGCATGTCCTTAAAAACCTTTTCACAGACTCTGAACTCTATTGACAGTGGAAATATGAAGTGGCTGCATTAGTATTTTTACAAGCATTTACAAGCACAATTTACTTGAAGATAAAGGAAAACAAACAAACAAAAAAAGCTGAAATTTGATATGGTTTTATTGTAAGACATACTACTGTCCAATCACAGTGGAGGTGCAAGGCCAGCTCGGATGCTTGAAAAGTGACTTTTCCGAACTGCAAGTGCCTTTCGAATGGAAGCATACGCGGACTTTCACTGTCTGACGATACCCCATGTGGTTCTTTTGTCTCTATTTCACCGAGTCAAGCTGCCCTTGCTCTCATTAGGCCATTATGTGACAGACGGCAGGCAGCTCATAATTGAACTTCTATATTCTGCCTTTCAAATTCTTTAGGAGTTTATGAGGCATAGCAGCTTTTTAAAATGACATAATCGGCTGCTACACTTTCTAGCTGCCCAGTCTGGAAAATCAAAGAACTAATTTCAAATGACAATGAATGCTGAAATGTACTTTTATGTGTCTTGAGTGGGAGGAAGAAAGCTATTGTAACTAAAATAGATAACACTAAAACTGAAGTTCTTATACAAGTTTCTCACAGGATCCATTTCTCAAATGTAAAACTGTTAATGCTGAAAGTGTTTTTAACTAACACTATAAAGTTTGTGGGGGGCATGGTGGTTTAGTGGTTTGCATGTTTGCCTCGCACCTCCGGGGTTGGGGGTTCAATTCCCGCCTCCCCCCTGTGTGCACGGAGTCTACATGTTCTTCCCGTGATTCGGGGGTTTTCTCCGGGTACTCCGGTTTCCTCCCCCAGTCCAAAGACATGTGTTGTAGGCTGATTGGCATTTCCAAATTGTCTGTAGTGTGTGTGCGATTGTGCCCTGTGATGGGTTGGCACCCCATCCAGGGTGTCCCCCACCTCATGCCCTGAGTCCCCTGGGATAGGCTCCAGGCTCCCTGTGATATATACAATATATACAGATGTAGGATAAGCAGTACAGAAAATGGATGGATAGATGGACTATAAAGTTTCTGCACACCTGACCATCATACCTATATGTGGGTCTTCTCCAAACTCTTGCCACAAAGTTAAAAGCGCATACTTGTCTAGAACGTCTGTGTATGCTGTAGCATAAAGATATCCTCACTGGATCTAAGGGGCCCGAACATGTTCCAGCATGACAATGCCCTTGTACACAAAGCAAGGTCCATGAAGACATGGCTTGCCAAGGCTGGACTGGAAGAACTCGATTGGCCTGCACAGAGCCCTGACCTCAACCTCACTGAACACCTTTAGGATGAATTGGAATGCTGGACTAGGCGCCAGGCCTCCTCTCCCGACATCATTGCCTGACCTCAGTAATGCTCTTGTGGCTGAATGAACACAAATCCCCACAGCCACGCTCCAAAATCTATTAGAAAGCCTTCCCAGAAGAGTGGAGGTTTTTGTCTACTGTTTGAAAAACAAGAGAAATGACTCGAGGAGGTTACTGACTGCTAATGAGTTGAAAGTTTTTACAAGAGTAAACAGTTTCTTGAGCATCCTTTTTCATTAGCTATTATTTGTAATTGCACCAGAGCTCTGTTCAATTATCCATTCTGTGTGGTCAGAAGGTTAAATGTATTTAATGGCTCTTGCAAGAGTACCAGCTGCAAGGCAATAAACAGGCACAGTGGTGCTTGAAAGTTTGTGCCCTTTAGAAATTTCTATATATCTGCATAAATATGACCTAAACCATCATCAAGTCCTAAAGGTAGACAAAGAGAACACAATTAAACAAATGAGACAAAAATATTATACTTGGTCATTATCCATACTTGGATAAAGACTACCTGCTGGTAACAATGGGTTACTATAGAGTTACACTTTTGTTTTGTAACTAATATTTGGAACTTTAATTGCACTTGAATTTTATATTGTAAACTTTAGAGAATTCTAAAGTATTCTAATATATGTGAGTGGCAAAAGTATGTGAACCTGTAGGATTAGCAGTTAATTTGAAGGTGAAATTAGAGTCAGGTGTTTTCAGTCAATGGGATGACAATCAGGTGTGAGTGAGCGCCTTGTTTTATTTAAAGAACAGGGATCGATCAAAGTCTGATCTTCACAACACATGTTTGTGGAAGTGTATCAAGGTAAGAACAAAGGAGATTTCTGATGACCTCAGAAAAAGAGTTGTTGATGCTCATCAGAAAAAGGATTACAAAAAAAAACATCTCTAAAGAGTTTGGACTCCACAAATCCACACTCAGACTGACTGTGTACAAATGGAGGAATTGTTACCCTCCCCAGGAGTGGTCGACCAACAAAAATCACTCCAAGAGCAAGATGTATAATAGTCTGCGAGGCCACACAGGAATGTTCATGAGTCCACCATCAGGAGAACACTGAACAACAATGGTGTACATGGCAGGGTTGCAAGAAAAAAGCCACTGCTCTCCAAAAAGAACACTGCAGCCCGTCTACAGTTTGCTAAAGATCTCATGGCCAAGCCAGAAGGCTACTGGAAAAATGTTTTGTGGATGGATGAGATCAAAATAGAACTTTTTGGTTTAAATGAGAAGTGTTATGTTTGGAGTAATGAAAACACGGCATTCCAGGACAAGAACCTTATCCCATCTGTGAAACATGGTGGTGGTAGTATCGTGGTGGTGGCAGTATTGTTGTTTGGGCCTTTTTTGCTGCATCTGGGCCCAGGAGAGCTTGCCATCATTGATGGAACAATGAATTCTGAATGAAAGCAGCAAATGTGCTTTCAAAAAAAAAAATGTCAGGACATCTGTCCGTGAACTGAATCTCAAGAGAAAGTGGGTCATGCAGCAAGACAACGACTGTAAGCGCACAAGTCATGGAATGTAAGTCAAGGAATGGCCAAGTCAACGTCCTGCCCTTAATCCAATAGAAATGTTGTGTAAGGACTTGAAGCAAGCAGTTCATGTGATGAAACGCACCAACATCCCAGAGTTGAAGCTGTTCTGTACTGAGGAATCGGCTAAAATTCCTCCAGGGAGATGTGCAGTTACCGGAAACTAGTTTAGTTGCAGTTATTGTTGTACAAGGGTGGCACACCAGATACTGAAAGCAAAGGTTCACATACTTTTGCCACTCACAGATATGTAATATTGGATCATTTTCCTCAATAAATAAATGACCAAGTGTAATATTTTTTGTCTCATTTGTTCAATTGGGTTCTCTTTATCTACATTTAGGAAAATCTGATGATGTTTTAGGTCATATTTATGCAGAAATATAGACAATTCTAAAGGGTTCACAAACTTTCAAGCACCACTGTACATATGAATGCACTCATTTTAGTATGTGATTTATCAATGTATAGAGATTAAAAATGTTCTGTTCAATCGTAGACAAATTGCTTTGGTCAAGAGTTTTGTAAGGAGAAAGTTTATGGAAGGACAATCCAGGTCATTGCTAATGGAATAGAAACAAGAATGCTTTCACGCTTTTGAGAGTGGAAAATAAAAAAAAAAAACAGAGGTGACTGAATATATCTGCTAATAGCTGATAAAAAGGACTAAATTGTGCTCTACAACCTCTGTTCTACAACATGATATGTAACTGCGCCCACTGTAGCTTCAGATTCTTGGTTGACAGGAGTGGAACCTGATGTGGTCTTCTGCTGTTGTAGCCCGTCCAGCTCAAGGTTCGACATTCTGTGCATTCTGGGATGCTTTTCTGCTCAGCACGGTTGTAAAGGGTGATTATTTGAGTTACTGTATCCTTCCTGTCAGCTCAAAATTGTCTGGCCAATTTCCTCTGACCTCTCTCATCAATAGGCCATTTCTGCCTGCAGAAATGGATGTTTTTTGCTTTTTATATATATAGGTGTCAAAGGCAGGTGGGGCGTCTTTCAGTGAATCTGGAGTAAAATCTTTAAATGCAGTTTTCTCCCCTTTGAAATCTCTCCCAGATTTAAACTAGATCTGTAATTTCAGTTATGTGTAAAAATAGTCACCAATTTCAGATCAGGAAAGTCTGTAGTTTTCAGAACTATATATATTAAATCGGAATTTTCTTGCACCACACAATTAAGCTAATTTTGCCATACAGCTTGTAGTGTAGCTTTAGATAACTTGATTTTTTTTTTAAGTAGCTCGCTTACATTACACATTGTTTCACTCTACAATCTATAAAATATTTTGGATATATAGCTTCATAATGTACGTAATGAGATTAATTAATAAGACTAGCAGTATTTACGGTGTACATATGCAATGCTTTGTGCATGGGAATTTAAAAATGATTTTTAAAAAGAATTATTTTTCTTACATAGGGAGTGAAATAAGTGTGAGTGTATGATGTTACACACTTGTATGGTGACGATGCGTGGCAGGGGCTGGCGTGTGTTAGCTCCTCCTTCAATAGCGATACCCAGAGTGCTGGCGCTCTTCGGCACTCGCACCAGAGTTGACATGGGCTCCAGCAGACCAGGCTGTCAGAGTCACAGAGCCATATTTACACAGAGAGAAAAAGAAAGATGAGAATAATATGAATTGGGGAAGTTCTGCAAGAGAGAGACACAAACACATACACATTTGGCTTTCATAACAGTCTTTGCCTTCTGAGATTTGACAACCGAACATAAAAAAAAATCCCATTCACGATCGTTTCAAAAGGCGACAATCTGTGCTTCTACCACAGCCTTGTGTTCATCTGTAAAGCAGTATTCTCTGTGTGTACACATAAAGCGGAGCTTGCTTTCAGTGCAGTGAGATCATTTTTTTTAATGACAGATGAAATGAAAACAAAAGGAAGTGAATGAGAAACCAATATAAAGCATGATATTTCAACTCATATTTTAATCACAGCTCAGACACACAATCCTTCCGCAATATTTCAGCTCACGCATCCATCTATCTTCTCTTTTAGACTTTTTTTTCTCAGATGTGAGTTTTCTCACTCTCTGTTTCTCTCGGTCTCACCGGTTTAACGGCGCTCCCCTCCCCTCCCCCTGCACTCTCTCTCAGTGGCCGAGTTCGGGCAGGACGTGGACTGTTCTCCTTGCTCAGGCGTCCAGACTCTGCGATGTCCACGCCGCTGTCCTCGCTCAGCGTCTGTCCGCTGTCAGAGAGCTGAGACAGAGTGGAACCTGCAGCGCAGACACGTACACATGAGTCATTTTGTACTGCAATGTCGAAGGATTCACTTTTTTATGATACTGCATATCATCTTATTTTGTCACTGAAATGCAAGATCTATATAAAGTAGACGCAATATGCACTAGAGCAAAGAGTCAAACCGGGGCCATAGCTGGGAGGAACATAAATTTATCATAATAATAATCGGCATGTCAACTTCGACAGCTGTTGCTATGGTGATATGGAGTTTGTTATTATTACATAAGAGCTTTAATAATATGCTCTAGGCTGATTCAGAGACAGAAAAGTTTGTGTTGTGTTTAATTATTTATGGATTTTTTTTAGTAGAGGACAGGGCTGTAATTAATACAAAGATATTATTTAAATCAGCAGTCTGAATTTGTTTTGCCCTGTGCTTTTTTTGCAACTCTTTGCAACTTTTAACACAATCATTTAGCTTTTATGCTATGCTTTGCACTTCAGTGTAAGTACATTAAACTATTATATGCCATTATGAAAAAAATTAATCAACAGTGGGGTGTGATTTGGATACCACACAAAGGTTGATCATGTTTTCTATAACACCATGTCTCATAGTATTTTATTCCACTTATACCAAAGCAATTTGACAAAAATTACAATTAAAGAATAATTTTAATCTGTTTATAGATATACCGTAAGGTGCAGGCTATTTGTTGGTACCTCGAATAGTGAAGGCTACAGCAGGGGGAAGAGGTTTCTCTTACAAAGCCCCACAGTTATGGAACAGCCTTAAAGTTAGTGTTCGGGACTCAGACACAGTCTCAGTGTTTAAGTCCAGACTGAAAACATATTTGTTTAGTCAAGCTTTTTGTGAATAGTTTTTTTTTCTTAGGTAAAGGAGCAGATCTAGAGGTCTCACAGGCATAGAGTGTTGTGGTGAACTGGGATGTTTGGATGCTGTCGCCCCCTCACTTTCACACGTTCACCCAGGTTTGTTGATGGTGGAGTGGCCTTATGTCCCAGGGAGCCCTCATGTCTGGGCTCTCCCTTTTAGTTATGCTGTCATAGCTAGTCTTGCTGGAGTACCTGGTTGCACTCACGCAAAGTACATTGTCCTTAACCATTACGGAACAATAAGCATAGCAAATAATCTCTCTTTCTCTCTCTCTCTATCTCTTTCTGTTGAGCTACACATGATACTCCTGAGATGCCAGTGATCCTGACCCCTTCTGCTCTCCGGACCTGCCTGATCCATCCTGATGCCCTACTTCTGGTTGGAGTTCTCATCAATTGGATGTCGCATGTTGCTGCTGAGGCCCCACATGGTGCAGCCTAAAGATCATTGAGATTACTGAGGATGGTACCACTTAAAACCATAAATATGGCTTTGGACCTCAATTCATATGAACAGTTATGCTATGATGGCTATGTGGTATGATGGCTATGGGTGGTGGTAGCTCAGTGGTTAAGATGTTGGGCTACTGATCGGAAGGTTATGAGTTCAAATCCCAGCACCGCCAAGCTGCCACTGTTGGGCACTTGAGCAAGGCCCTTAAGCCTCAACTGCTCCCCAGGCGCTGCAGCAAAAATGGCTGCCCACTGCTCTGGGTGTGTTCACAGTTTGTAGTGTGTGTGTTCATTACTCACAACTCCTAGTGTGTGTGCACTAACTTGGATGGGTTAAATGCAGAGTACAAATTCCAAGTATGGGTTACCATACATTGGCCTTCACATGTCACTTTCACTTTATGTCTGCAATTGCCACAAACAGTTTTGCAGTCAAGTCTCCATCAGTGAACAGTGGAGAAGTTCAACAAAACAGTCTTCATGTGAAAACTGGAATGAATTTTTCTGGTTACACAACTGCACTATTTGACCATGTAGTATTAGCACATTTATAGAAGGGATTTATTTATTTATAATTGCATCTGGTGTCCCATTTAAATCGGGTTCCTCTCTAGGTTTCTTCCTCATATCATCTCAGGGAGTTTTTCCTCACCACCGTCGCCTCTGGCTGCTCATTAGGGATAAATTCATACATTTAAAACCTATATCCTGAATTTATATATTTCTGTAAAGCTGCTTTGGGACAATGTCCATTGTTAAAAGTGCTATACAAATAAAACTGAATTGAATTGAATATTTAATGGGCTTCTTTTATCAAGCTCATATGAGTGTTTACAGAAGAAATTTGGCATTCATGAAAATCCCTTAAATTCGGAAAAGACATTCGTAGTCTACTCGTGCTCCTGAGTGTGTACATTTCTGCATTTAGAAGACTAACTAATGTAAACCTTGACTTGATTGACTTCAAATCATATAATTTGCAGGAATTTCTGCATTTTTGTATACAGTGACCGGACATAACATTAAAACCACCTGTCTAATATTTTGTAGGTCCCTCTTCTGCTGCCAAAACAACTCTGACCTGCTGAGGCATAAACTTTACAAGACCTCTAAGGTGTGCTGTGGTATCTGGCACCAAGACATTAGCAGCAGATCCTGTAAGTTGCGAGTTGGGGCCGCCATGGATCGGACTTGTTTGTCCAGCACACCCCACAGATGCTCAATCGGATTGGGATCTGGGGAATTTGGAGGCCAAGTCAACACCTTGAACTCTTCGTCATCTTCTTCAAATCATTCCTGAACAATGTTTACAGTGTGGTAGGGAGCATTATCCTGCTGAAAGAGGCCAATGCCATTAGGGAATACCGTTGCCATGAAGGGGTGTACTTGGTCTGCAACAATGTTTAGGTAGGTGGTATGTGTCAAAGTAACATCCACATGAATGCCAGAACCCAAGGTTTCCCAGCAGAACGTTGCCAAGAGCATAACACTGCCTCCGTCAGCTTGCCTTCTTCCCATAGTGCATCCTGGTGCCATCTCTTCCCCAGGTAAGCGACGCACACACACAATTGCAATTCATCAAACCAGGCCACCTTCTTCCATTGCTCCATGGTCCTGTTTACCCTGATCGTTCATTTCGTGCTCCCAGCATGTGTGTGCACTTGAACTTTTATGGTGTTTTGTGGGCGTGGCTACATGCAAATGAGCTGTATCAGGAACACGCTTTGCACTTAATGAGTGATACACACTTTACACTTTTGTAAATATAGAGGAAACTTTTAGTTTGGTTTGGCTGACACAAACATTTACACACAATTTTACTAAAAGGTTAATAAACGAGGACTAATGTTGTAAAACATCTGCAAAACTAGTTAGTTCCTGTTATCATGAAACTTGCATTATAGTTGCTATAAACAGCTGTTTATAACCACCAGCCTTTCTCTTTTCTCTCTCTCTCATGTATTTAATAACACAAAAATTGCAGCTTGTCATGTTACTGAGAAACTGCAAATATCTCCATCCTAAAGACTTTCACGTTTTGAAAAACGTATATATTACTTTTAAGAATTATGCCTCAGCGCTTACAACCCTTACTACTCTTTTGCTCTGTCTGACAAAGAATGATACTGACAATGTGTGCTGTCTGTAACTAGACAAATGGAGAGACAAATGTTAAAGACAACCTCATGCCCATGGTAATATTGTGCACCATACATCAGTAACAGTCAAATAAAAGGAAACTGCTTTGTCTTTGTGCTTTGAAACTGATTTTTTTCTTGACTACTTCACCATGCACATGCAGAGTAAAGATAATATGAACCAATAATATCACCAATAAACTATGAACCAATAGCATGTTTCATCCCTTCCTACCCCTTCCTATCCCGTTATCACTGAGCAGAATGCTGAGCTAGATGATTCCATGTTCGTTTTTTTAATGGCCACATTTTACAATCCAATAACCCTGAAGTATAAAACTAGTCCAGCCATATATCTTTTTTAAATGTCCTATTTCACTCGAAAATGTTATATTAATGAAAGAAAATGTGTTAAGATTTTTGTTGCACATTGTTATACAAAAAGATTCTTAATAGTGCACCAAAATACAAACAGCATCACCTTTAAACTCTGAATTTTTGCTTTTTGATGCAGATGACTGTTTCAACAAGTGTTGAATTCTTAAAACTATGGTTTTAAATATTACACGTCACACACTTGCATGTCAAACTCTCACTGTTGTACACTGCACATGATCTTGGCGTCATGGTATTTTGTCCCGAAAACAATAAATATGTATAGCAGCTGCAGATCAGTTCTTAGACTGTTTTGACCAGTAACTGTGTGATGTACTGCATCTCCTCACCTCTGCTCTGGGGAAGTGGTCTGACCTCGTTGACATCAGGCTCTGCGTTGGGCCTGTGCACCTCCACCATGACAAAGTGCTGGTTGGAGGATGGGGATGAGGGAGTGGTTTGGGGTTTTTCTGGACTCGAGGATGGAGGAGGAGCTGAGGGAGCTGGGACTGTCGGTGCTGGAGGGGGTTTCAATCTGTTGGGGGACTGAACACGCGGGAAAGGACCAATCAAGTGCTGACTCACCATGGAGAGCTGAGCCAATGGAGGCTCTTTCTTTGGGCCATCGGGAGGGTGTTTGGATTGCGTGTAGTCTTTGGTAGGCGAGTGGGAAGGGGTGGTGAAGTGCAGGTCCGAGTTAGAGGAGTCGGACGGGGGGCGTTTGCTGGGGGCGGGTTTACGGCTGGGGCGGCGCTGTACGCGAGGGGGAGGAGGGGGCTTGAAAGAAGGTGGGGATTCTGAGGTTGACCCCATCTCATCCTAGGATGGAAGAACAGGGCATCGGATATTAAACTAATTAAAGTATAAAACGTCTAGAATATATCTTGCACAAAAAAAAAACATCATGAGGGTTCTTAAGTGTAGCAGAGCTTTTATCAGAACAGACACACAAACACACTGAAAACGGCAAACACACTCAAACAGCATCAATCTCAAATTACTTCTCAACATACAAATCATTGAATCATTCAATTATCCAGCACAAACTTCTTGTGCGAAATAATCGGATTGCTCATTCATCCAGGGGGAAAACAAGAAATAGAACAAAACAAAGAGAAAAATGAAGGAAAACAAAGCAAAAGGCATGAGCAGAATGGATGGAGTGGCTGGAGAGAGAAACTAATCAAAGGGGTGAATGTGAGCTGTCTGAGTGGTGTTCCTGGCCCTCAGAAATCACTGGAAAACTCCAACCGCACAAATGCCAGCCTGAAGGTGTCTGTTGCCGTGGAAACGGCTGTGACGAGTTGATTGGTTTTCATTAGAGGCCTAACACATCGTTTACCCACGCTGACAAAAGAGCACCTGTCTTTCGTGCTTGGCCCTCATAACACAGGAAGCCAAGAGATAACCATACACACACGGTGTCATTAAACAAATACGTCAGAGGTTTTCATCTACTGCATATGAGGTCCAATTACCACAGTCAAAGATTTTGACATTTCTTTGGACTTTGAAAAGCTCACATAAAACTTACTTATAATCTAAGAACAGTCTAGGGGCAGTAATAAATGTTTATATTGGTCGCTTTTATTAGTATCCGTCGAAATTATTTATTAATTGAACTCTAAATCTGTATAATTAATCTTTTCAGAGATTTTGGTTCCGTGTTATGAGTGGGTTTGATTGCACATTGATGTACGTAAGTAAGGAATAAAACATGATGGGACATGCTGTTAAAGGAAAATAATCAACAGCGGGGTGGTGTGATGAAGCACAGTGTTACCATCCTGAAAATGATTATTTTCCAATAACGCCATGTCCTAAAATGGATTATTCCTCTTATACCACAGCAATATACCAATGATTACAATTTTTAATAGATTAATGAACAATACATCATACTTTTTAACTGCTAATAGTTTACTATTGTGGGACGTCTGCGAGACAAGTTCCCTTTATCACTTATACTGTAGCAGCTAAAAAAATCATTCCCTCATCAGCCTCTCTTTAAGGTAATGAGACAAAAAAGTCAAATGTGTCATGTTACTGAGAAACTAGAAAGCACAAAGTCCAGGCCCATTACAAAACGCTGACACTGGAGACTCCTTCCATAAATATCTCTTCACATAACATTTTCTTTGTTATACAGGCCCACTCCAAAACTAATGGAACGGCAAGACCAATTCATTTGTTTTTGCTGTAGAGTGAAGACATTTGGGTTTGAGATCAAAAGATGGATATGAGATGAGAGTTTAGAATTTCAACTTATATTTCCCGGTACAGTGCATCCAGAAAGTATTCACAGTGAATAATCAAAGTATTCTTCACTTTTTCCACATTTTGTTATGTTACAGCCTTATTCCAAAATGGATTAAATTCATTATTTTCCTCAAAATTTTACAAACAATACCCCACAATGATAATGTGAAAGAAGTTTGTTTGAAATCTTTGCAAATTTATTAAAAATAAAAAATAAAAAAATCACATGTACATAAGTATTCACAGCCTTTGCTCAATATTTTGTTGAAGCACCTTTGGCACCAATACCTTACAGCCTCAAGTCTTTTTGTGTATGATGCTACAAGCTTTGCACACCTATTTTTGGGCAGTTTCTCACATTCCTCTCTGCAGGACCTCTCAAGCTCCATCAGGTTGGATGGGGAGCGTCGGTGCACAACCATTTTCAGATCTCTCCAGAGATGTTCAATCGGGTTCAAGTCTGGGCTCTGGCTGGGCCACTCAAGGACATTCACAGAGTTGTCCTGTAGCCACTCCTTTGTTATCTTGGCTGTGTGTTTAGGGTCGTTGTCCTGTTGGAAGATGAACCTTTGGCCCCAGTCTGAGGTCCAGAGCGATATGGAGCAGGTTTTCATCAAGGATGTCTCTGTATATTGCTGCATTCATCTTTCCCTCGATCCTGACTAATCACCCAGTTCCTGCCACTGAAAAACATCCCCACAACATGCTTCACTGTAGGGATGGTATTGGCCAGGTGATGAGCGGTGCCTGGTTTCCTCCAGACATGACGCTTGCTATTCAGGCCAAAGAGTTCAATTTTTGTTTCTCATGGTCTGAGAGTCCTTCAGGTGCCTTTTGGCAAACTCCAGGTGGGCTTTCATGTGCCTTTTACTGAGGAGTGGCTTCAGTCTGGCTACTCTACCATACAGGCCTGATTGGTGGAGTGCTGCAGAGATGGTTGTTCTTCTGGAAGGTTCTCCTCTCTCAACAGAGAAACGCAGGAGTGCTGTCAGAGTGACCATCGGGTTCTTGGTCACCTCCCTGGCTAAGGCCCTTCTCCCCTGATCGCTCAGTTTGGCCAGGCGGCCCGCTCTAGGAAGAGTCCTGGTGGTTCCAAACTTCTTCCATTTACGGATGATGGAGGCCACTGTGCTCACTGGGACCTTCAATGCTGCAGAAATTTTTCTGTACCCTTCCCCAGATCTGTGCCTCGATACAATCCTGCCTCAGAGGTCTATAGACAATTCCTTGGACTTCATGGCTTGGTTTGTGCTCCGACATGCACTGTTAACTGTGGGACCTTATATAGACAGGTGTGTGCCTTTCCAAATCATGTCCAATCAACTGAATTTATCACAGGTGGACTCCAATCAAGTTGTAGAAACATCTCAAGGATGATCAGTGGAAACAGGATGCACCTGAGCTCAATTTTGAGTGTCATGGCAAAGGCTGTGAATACTTATGTACATGTGATTTTTTCGTTTTTTATTTTTAATAAATTTGCAAAGACTTCAAACAAACTTCTTTCAGGTTGTCATTATGGGGTATTGTTTGTAGAATTTTGAGGAAAATAATGAATTTAATCCATTTTGGAATAAGGCTGTAACATAACAAAATGTGGAAAAAGTGAAGTGCTGTGAATACTTTGCGGATGCACTGTATAACATGCATTTTTGTAGAATGCTTTTATGAACACTGACATGACCTACTTCCTATCTATTAGCGCATGGATACTAAAAAACTTTGTAAAAAAAAAGTCTAAGCCACCGAAATGACCTTTGGTATTATTGTTTCTATGTTGGAAAGCTGTATAAAAGTACTTAAGAACAGCTCTGGCAAGAGATTTATCATGCCTGTCTCAACCCAAGACATCTATTGTTTAGAGTGTAACATCACAGTACAGTCTACTGACAGAATTCCACAACTGCCCTTAGGTTTCCATTACAAGTTATTTTGCTTAGATAGGATTTCAATTACAATTACAATGTTTGTCAATCAAATATGCATATACAGTATGCTACAGGCATGGTAGATAGTATACTGGCCGAGAAGACTCTCGAGTATTCCTTTTGGTGACCTTTTTACTTCTGGAAAGGAATCACAGCATTGCACAATTACTGACAAGACATTTTCCAAGTTCCCTTTTGTGCCTCAAATCTTCCGTCACATGTGTAATTATCGCATTGCATGAGTTGTCATGGCTTTCCCACCAGAGCCCTGTGTATGTGTCTGTGCTCAAACCGTGTCGCAGGGCTCACCAGAGAGACGTCGGGAAGGGCGTTTCTACTCTCCTGGGCATCTTCTCCATTAGTCTCCACCGCACTGTCGTTCTGAGAACGAGATCGAAAGCATGAAGATGTCAGAAAATAACAAACATCTGCACAACAAATGTTCAATCCAAACTGCATTTAGCTGAGTTTGTATCTCTCAGAGGAGTCATCACAAAACCATAGCGCCTTTAGGTCCTGTTAACATGCACACTCACTCGTATACATTCGATCCCTCTCTCTTCCCCCCAAAATGGAATCCTGATTAAGATTAAGAGGTTCCTGGGAGGTTCTGGGACTTGCTCTTCACAGCCCGTTGAGTACACACCGGCAGTTCTGCTCATTAAAGCTCTCCCCAAGCAAAACAAAAGCCCCATCAATTACCTCTAATTGCTTGCTCAGTGCAAGTATAGGAAGCACTCATGGCTAATTCATTTGCATTTACCTTCAAAGACCTGTCTGTTGGAGTAGGTGGATGTTTGCTTGATTTTATGGTAATGCTCCTTATGAACATTTTAATTAAAACAGACGTACGGATGACACTGGTGTCACTGGAACCCTCTTACTGTAGAAATGATCCTTCGGTGCTTTGATGGTTTTGTTATTTGCTTCTCGGAACGGCATGTGAGATCTTTCATAAACAGTAATGGTAACAGAGGTCAGTGTGGTCACTTTAAAAAATGTTCACATGTGCACAAATCAGAGACAAATGCCCAGTTGCGATACATTACCAAAAACTGCTCACAGAGTTTTATAGCAGGGGTTGTCTGCTGGTAAACCGTGGTCTGGATGCAGACCAAGCAAAGTATTTCAGCAGACTGAATGAGGGACTTGGAAAAAAAACAAAAACAACAACAACAACAACCCTGTAACAGGGCTGATAAACCTATGGGAAAATGTCTGGAGTTTAGAGAAGCTGAAACTGTCAGAATTTCTTAACATACCACATAAAGGGTATGCAACTTTTGCACTTGACTGCGGATGACTACTGAGCCATTTTGCTTAGAAGTTTACTTGAACAAACATGACTCTTATCCTCACCTTCTATGCATGAATTCAGCCAATCTGTCCCTCTAGCTCCCTCCGCAACCTCTCACTCCTCCTTCTCTTAATCTTATGTGTGAAATTCTAGTGCAGTAAGTCAGCCCAGGTCCTCCACTTGTCCACAATCCCTAGTTGAGCTCCAGCGGAGCGAAAAGCTGGAAGTTTTCCCTTAGAACTCTTTTTTTGTCAGAAAGCCGTATAGGCTGTGACAGATGTGTGCTCTGTTTTCTTGGCTCGAGGGCCGCAGAACTCTGACTGCAGTGCCAATCTGATCACTGTGTGCGGGTCCTGGAGGGAAGCGAAGTGTGCTGCCAAGGTTGCGCTTCACTGTTGTTAATGCTGTTTAGATTTCAGACTGGCAGCTTGTACAGCGGTCCGACAACACCGCAATAATGAGCAGGGGAAGAGATACTAGCTCAAAAATACAGTATACTCTTTGACATTTGGAGACAATCTTGCTCACATGCACATACCTAATAAACCCTACCAGAGAGCAGTCAAGTCACAGAAAAAGAAATTTACTTTAAGGAACATTACACCACCCCCCACCAAGACCCACTCAGTAAACTTAATCAGGTAATCAACATTTAGGAACATTTATACAAAACATCTGTATAACTTATGCTTTATTTCATGTCTTAAAAAATAATTGTAATTGGATTTTTATATTTAAAAAATATATATTAAAAAAGTGCAATATTTGAAATTTAAAAGGGAATAAAATCTGTAAAATATGTAATATTTTTAGAGACTAAAAATAATCAAATAAGCTGTTTCTGGTCAGTTTATAATTTGTTTAAAAATATAAAGGATACCAAAAATTTAAGCAAAACTACTACTACTACTACAAAAAAAAAAAAAAAAAAAAAAAAAAAAAAAAATATATATATATATATATATATATATATATATTCGCTAAGATTTTCTCTCATGTCTGTCTTGGAGCTTTATTGTTAGAGTGTAACAGTTGTAATTTTGAAATACACGCTATTTACTGCATCTGTGTCTATTTAGAGTAAACAGGTTTCAGTATTATTCTTCATCTGTGCTTAATGCTCAGACACAAAAGATGTGATACACAGAGATTAGGTTGAAAACAAAATTGCGCATTCCTGGAAAAAAACACACACACACACACACACACACACACACACACACACACATATACAGACGAGTGACAAACTAAAGGAAAACCCACTGGCTCTGTTTTGCTGTAGGATTCATTTTGCTACTATGCTTTGTCTCCACTTGTCCACTTAGAAAGAAGCATCACTGCCAGTCAGTCCTAAATTCTTCTTACTGATCATCTTAATCCCATGACAAAATATTTCCATCCTGATGAGATAAACACCACCATTTCCATCATGATTGAACACCACCACTATCATCAAAACACCACTGAAGCTGTGGCTCATGGTGACCAAACATGATACTTTATGTTGGTTTTTCCTTTCATTTCTCACCCATCTGTATATACAAGAAAGAAATAATGTGTATATCACTCTATAGAGAAATAAGGTGTATAGCACCTCTATAAAGCACACACATGTGGGTCATGCCATTCCATCAGGTATAATCTTAGCATTCAATCACAGCCTTATTTGAGCTGGATACGTTTTACTTGGCAAGGCACGGCATTATCCGTGATTTTAATTCAGCACACAACAGCTGCATCTGTTGTTCTGACAAGTCTGAAAAGTCATAATTCCTGGACCAAATGACCTTCTGTCTCTTCACGGAACACAGAGCGCTTTCAGTAATAACAGTCATGTTCGTATTGACTTTATGGTAATGTAATAGCTGAACCCGATAATAGACACGGCTGTATGGCGTGTTGTTTTTGCATAAGTGTTGCAGAATGCTGACATGTACATCCAGGCTACACTCTCAGTGTCACAAATTGCACCTCTCTGCTCTCATATTGCTTTGTTTTGGGTTCAAGTCATGTGCTTTTGTTTACACTGCTATGTGCTTTTCTAGTCCTGTCTTCACCCCTGTCCTGTCATTGGTGTGCTACCTGATTGTGCTCACCTGCTCTGTGTTTCACCTTAATTAGTTTGTTAATTTACATCCTGTCGGGTTTCTTCCTCCTTGTAAGGACTTGCCAATAGTATTGTGCACTTCTGCACTTCATCG